>SSNP01000049.1:2049056-2178050 GCA_006937955.1 Pachypanchax playfairii
AAAAAAAAAAAAAAAAAAAGAGAGCTGCGGTGCTCCTCGACTGATGACGGGAGAACTCACAGCAACAGCGAAAATATGAAAGAATTGATACTGGATATCGATATTACAAAAAAGAATGTTGCACGTTAGTTTCATCTGATAGTACTGTAACACAAAACCATTATAGAGTACATTGAAACATTTGCTATTAACCATTATTATAAATCTGTTGTTTTTGCTACTGTAACTAAGTTTGTCTGTCCATTCCGTATATTGTATAGATACAAGAACAAGAAACTACTATGCATGTCTTTTTTTCCATATATTGTTAAGTATTTATACTATAATTACAGGTAATGACGGAAAAGAGCCACTGGTGTGACAACTAAAACATCCGAAGCTGTTTCCTTGTTGTGTCTGATGTTTGGAACAGTAAAGTAACGGACGTAAAAAGCAGAGTTATGAAGTGAGTCGTAGACGGAGCCCTTAGCATCAGTAACTGTGTTATTACCACCGCTGACGTGAACCGTTTGAGCGAACGTGTGATTCCACAGACACGAATCCCACTCCTGTTCACGCTTTTAAAATGATTCCCAGTCCTGAAGTGAAACGGCGTCGTTTGAGGTCATTTCTACATCCTCCCATCGCGACCACCAACCCAAACAGCTCAGAAAATAACATCACAGGTCTGTTGATGGGGAGGAAGGTTATACATTCATTGTTGACCTTAGCAGCAGAACCCAGCGAGCCCGGTGGCGTTGCCGTTTCACGACCACGAGGCCGGCCCGACCCAGGAAGTGCGAACGCGGCTCTTTCTGGGTGGGGAAGTGCCGCCGGTGTGTTTCCCGCCTTCGTTTGTTGAGCCGAACGAATCAAGTGCACTTCGCTGGAGCCTCAAAAAACACGGTGCGCAAACTCAAAAGATCCCGAGGGTCTATTTGTGCTTGTGACTTGTTTCACAGCTCGAGTGCAAACGTTTTCTTTTGGGATCAAATGTTTTTTTGTGTGTTTCAGATCATAACAACAACAAGAGGCAGTGCAATAATAGCTGCGAATGACGACGAGATCCTAACGAAGTCCGAGTGGAAAGGCAGACGACGATAAATTCACAACGCGACGCTTGCTGACTTCATAGCTTCAGATGTCAGGGTAAACGGCCCATGGATATGTGGGCGGGGCCTGTAAAAGAGGAGAGGCGTGGTCACTTACAACTAAGGCAAATAATAATAACGAGACTGAACGGAAGAAACTTTCCCCAACTGCTGGTGAGCGTTGAGCGGTCCCACTGGCTCAGTGTAGATATGCTGTTAAAAGGGGTTCAAATAAAGGCACCTCTTTATAATTATGGACCAAGTTTTGCAGAGGGGACTTCAGATTTAAAAACGTGGGTAGTTTTGTTTGATCGGCTGATTAATCAGTGATATGACTCCCAGGTAGCGGCAGCCAATGAGCGGACTGGATTCTCGGATCAGTGTTGGATGTGGAGATGATAAGGCTGGAGAGAGGAGACAACAGCAACGGATTAACAATCGAAACTCTCTCAAGTGCATAATAACAGTTCAAACGACCGGCGGACCGGCAGCTCGAACCGGAACGATGACAAAATAAAGAAGAAAATCCGGCCAAATGGCCAAAGAGCTACTGGTGGACTGAACGAAAAGAGAACCAAGCCACAGGCCAGTGTCAGTCTTTGGATTCAAAGAAAAACATTCAGGCTCCAAATTAAAAAAAATATATATAACAAAACCAAATCTTTTAAAAGGCAGTGGAATACAAAACATAGAAACCAAGCATTAGTGTTTGTAAACCTCTATTTCCTACAAAAAATGGCAATAAAATAAATACGAATTTTTAAAAATATAAATACCATCATTAAGTGCTATTTGCTAGTGAGTGCTTTTTTTTTCTTTGTAGAAAAATATACATTATTTACATTGTTTTGTGTTTTTAAAAAAAAAAGCAAGTATGACATTTCCCTGCCTGTAATTAAAAAAAAAAAAGAATAAAGGAGTTTGTGTCAGAATTTAAGGGGCGTGATGTTTGGCTGTGTCACCGCTGCGATTCGGAACACGAGTCATGACGACGTTTCCTTTGACTCGGTCTGCAACGCGGCTCCCAATCTAAAAAAAAATATTGGATTTTAAACATGTCTAGTCAAGTTTCTTTTCTGGTCCCTTGGTGTCAGTCCACCAGAATCTCTAGCTGCCTCACAACTTCAGGCCAGAGGCTCCATCCCATCAGCAACATGTGTCTACAAAGCTACTATCAAACAATCCTTTACAGCAATGGGCAAAAATAAACTTGTTTTTTCTTTTAGCAGATTCATTCTCCCCTGATGTCTTTTCATCTTCTTCGTTTTTTTTTTAATTCATGTGCCCATTGCTGCCCCCTAGTGCTCCCACCTGTACAGCTCCTATTTACAGTGTCGAATGTACACAAGGTTCCAGCTCCGAAGGCATCAGGGCGCACTGAGACGGAGGTGCACGTCAAGAACAGCTGACACAGAGATTTAAAAAAATCTAATTCAAAGAAAAATGACAGGGTTTATCACTGTTCCAAGTCCCTTCAACAAATTGCACTTTGGTGTAAAATGAAACCAAGTTCTTTGATTTTTGTTTTTCCTTCTAAGTTAGTAGACCATAACATTACAAACAACAAAGGAGGATGGGCCGATGTAAAAAAAATATATATATGAAGGGTTAAATCTCATCCGAATACAAAGAAACAATAATATTGCAATTCCTAACTCACCTCTCCAGGTGAAACTTTCAATGCCGAATGTAAAATAGACAAAAACGAGGCACAATATGTTTGGCCCGTCCTCCAAAATGGCCCCTTCCTGCATGGCCCACTTTGCACACCTGCAGCAGCTGATTTAACAGAAATTCTAAAAACTGGCGCCATGGCAGATAAACTCCCGCAGAACATGGAGCTGCTGCTGATCTACAGTCGTCTCTTAAGTGGTTTCGATAGTTTAGGCATCAGTTGAGAAACTTGCGACACTTCTTGGCTCCGCAGTTGCAGGGCAGCTTATTGTTGGCGTCTTCGATGGGGAACTTGTAGTCGTACGTGAGCTCCTCTCCGCAGAAGATGCGGCGAGACGCAAAGATGACGATGTGCTTCTGGCCGTCCACGGTGATGACTCGCGAGTAGCAGTTGGGCTCGCATGAGTGGTTGATGAAGCGCGCTGCGTTGCCGTGGACCGTGGCGTCCACCACCTCGTAGTCGTCGATGCGAAACATGTAACAACCAATTCCCTTTGAGGACAGAGAGGACGGGGTTTTTATACTCGATTCTCCAAAAAGTATAAATCTTTTTTCCAAATTTATTCCCTGAGTTCTCACCTTTCCATCGTAATATTTCTCTCGTTTGTCAGTGAGCACAGACCGAATGACGTTTCCAGAGTATTCGATGACCATTTCCCCAGTTTCGATGGTTTTCTTGCAAAACAAACCCCGACCATGAATGGGAGACCTGCAGACAGAACGATCCGGTAAAAAATCCCTGTAAATCTTTTATATTTTCTCTCATTAACTCTAAATGTTAAGCACATGATGTTGATCTAACCTGTAGACTCCAACAGTTTCTCTGGAGGTGGCCTTCAGCTGTTTGAACCTCACGGCAAGTGGCATCTCCATGGAGGCACGTCTGCAGCGACAGAGCAAGAAAAAACCTCCTCATGTAGCGATTGCTGCAACGCTTTTAAAACAGCATGACTGATGAATAAAAGCTGTCAAGTACCTGGCAGTCCTGAGCTGCCCTTCTTCTTCATCTTCCTCCTGCGGCCTGTACTCGGGTGGTTGGCGGTGTTTCGAGGCCAAGAAATTAAACATGTCAAATACAGATCTCCTAGCGTGCAGAGCGATTGGACAGACAAATCGTCAGAGGCAAAAGGAAAACAAACAGCACAAAGATTTGAAAGATTTTATAATCGACAAGTGTTTAACGGCTATGAAAGAAAAACAAAAGCTTTAAAACTGTTTTGTGTGTGTGTGTCTAACCTGTGGTGGATTTCTGCACGCGCCGAGCCGTGGGGGTTGAGAGGAGGTTCGTCGGTTTCCTCCGGTTTGTGGAAGCGGAAGCGGTAGCTTCGGCAGTGTCTGGATCCGTTCAGCTGCTCCAGTAGGAAGACCACAGCTTCGTGGACGACTCCCAGCATCCTCAGTCCATTCACACCTGGAACCAAAGGAGAAAAAAAACCTCATTATCACACAGCAGCATTCAGATCATGCAGGCGAACATAAACGTCCAAGAAAAACTCTGAACGCTCACGTACCTTCGAAAGAAAGCTCTTTGAGTTGTGCGTTGGAACGAGCTTCCTTCACCTTATCAGTCAGGGATTTCCAGGCCTCTGTGAGGAGACGGTCCGTGTTTCACGTCAGAGAGTTTTATCGTATGTTTGTTTTAGTTGTGCGCGTGTTTTAGCGGTTTGTTTTACCTTCAATACTCTCACAGCGAATGTGGAAGCCGTCCTCACTGCAGATTTCAAAGATGATGCCCTTTTTGGGTTTGCTGTCTAAGCCCGAATCCCTGCTGTTTCCATCCTGGTCAGGAGGTAACGCTGCAGGAAGAGATCCAGCTTCTCCAGCAGCAGATGGTTTGTCTTTTCCCACAATTTTCTGTGGTAAAGAATGTCCTTCAGGTGTCTTCTTCTTCCCAATCACACTAGAAAATATAGAAATAGATCCTTACAGCTCTATTTTAGGTTCGGTTTTAAAATGTGTAGTAGTGATGCTCCTTACCTTTTGTTGGTGGCCTTATCTGGAGGTTTACCTGTGTCCATAGGTTCAGGAGTGCTCCGATCTCTGGAGCTGCACAGAGAGGCAATTGGAGAGGTTAAAAATATCACAAAAAAAAAAAACTGAGGGATTTTAAAAAATGTTTTTTCATTTCTCTTGCATTACCTTGGGTTTGAAGATGGAAGCTGTTTTTCAGGGTTGCTGTGATGATTCTCAGCCTGCGAGGCTTTGAGCTTCTTCCCGCTGCTCATGTCCGGACTCTGTCTTCCCCTCTTGACTTTCTTTTTGCTTTTCTCCGTAGCAGGAAGTATACCAGACAATGCTATGGTGGAATTGGTTGGTCGCTGGTCCGATGACCTGGATATGGGCGTGGTCCTGCTACTCTGGGAGTGTGCAGTGGGTTTTTGAGTGAACACTCCGACAACGCGTCTCTTGGCTGGACTTAGAAGGCTGGGAGACAGAGTAACAGTGCTGTTTGGACAGGAGTCCATGGTCTGAGCTCTGCTAACAGGCTGGGACTGATGTTGTAAGTGGACAGTACTGCTGTCTGTCTCTCTGTGTTGGTTGACAGCCATGCTGAAGGTCTGTTGGGTGGGGAGGACACAGATGCTGCTGGCTATGGATGTCTGAACGGTAGAGCCAAGCTGCGACATGAGAGGAGCGCCTCCTGCTGGTTGAAGCACCACCTGCTGATCAGACAGGCCCAAACCATGTGGATTTGCCTTAAACAGAAGGTTGCTGATTGGTCCCGTGATATCAGCAGAACTTAGCACAGGGGTGGAGAGTGATACTGATCCTGGAGCGAGAAGACCAGCAGAACCGCTGGGAGGAACAGATACAACATTCATCACTGACTGGCTGGGGTTCAGACCAGAGACAGTGCAAGGTAGAAGATGAGCCGAGGGATCGTGGCCCAGGAGGCCAGGCTGGGCAGGACCAGGTATTCTCTGCTGCAGGAGAGTAGCAGGATCCAGGTACATAACCCCACCTGATTTTGGTCTTTTGATGATATTAGGAATTTTGCGTTGAGAAGCAGAGATGGTACCCAACTCAACCAGACCACCAGGTTGTCCAGAGATGCTCGCAGTAATTTGTGGGGAAGACAGGTTGATAAGGGTCATGTTGGGAGGGGCGACTTCGGATGGGGCCAGGGTGGGCTGGCTGCAGGAGCGAGCCAGTTTTTTGTTTCTTCTTCTTGG
Organism: Pachypanchax playfairii; assembly: GCA_006937955.1. Taxonomy (NCBI): domain Eukaryota; kingdom Metazoa; phylum Chordata; class Actinopteri; order Cyprinodontiformes; family Aplocheilidae; genus Pachypanchax; species Pachypanchax playfairii. Next base: position 2,054,974 of record SSNP01000049.1, read on the forward strand.
TAGACGAGAAATGGGCCTCTTTTTGCCATGAGAAAGTACAGCATGGGAGGAAGTAAGGGAGGAGGGGCTGGAAACGATGGCGACACTGGGACCCAACTCCTGTGGTTTGCCAGGCTCTGAGACCAGAATCTGGGACTGGTCATGAGGCTGCGAGGGCAGTCCAATGAGCAGCCCTGAGGTGGTGCTGGGGATTCCCGCCTGGAAGCCTGCCTGTGTGGATGCTGTGAAGTTGTGTATCTGAGAGGGATGAGGTAAGGTGCCCAGGACTTTACTACCAGCAGGAAATATTGGCTGGGCTGGAGATAAACCTGCATTCAACCCTTGTGTAAGAGTCATGGGACTCAGCACTGCAGGAGAGGAAGTGTCCATCATTCCTGCTGCACTCATTTTCTGGGTAACACCATTCGGGACTGTTTGAAGAACATAAAGAGGCTGGAACTGCTGATTGACCACAATGAGCTTGTCCGGGCCTGGTTTGATAACCGTTGGGCTGGAAACCTGAGCCTGAGATGGTCCTGGACCGAGGACTGGACTGGGACTACCAGCAGCAGCTGCTGGAAGATACTTCTGACCCTGAAGAGACACTGACGGGGAGTTTGACAAACCTGAAGTACCAGAATTCCTGTTTACATCGTGACTAGCTGGAGGTTCAACCACCTGACCAATTGCGGGACTGGAAATAAACTGCTCTGGAGTCATGTGACCTTCATTGACCTGCGTGTCCCTCTTTCTCAAAGCTGAAGCATCATGCTGATTTTCAGACGATGACACACCAGGACCGGCTCCTTTCTTGTCCCCACTTTTTTCTCCACTGATGCTCTCCGGGTCAGAGTTCAAGCCTAGAATAGTACGGTCTGAGGGATTTGAGATGAGACTCCCGGCAGCGTGGTTCTGACTTGTGCTGACAGTCGGACTGCGTGTGGTGAGGACGGAGAGGTCAGAGGGCAGCTCTAGAGGAAGATATGGCTCTTCTACTGATATGGAGCTATTTACACTGCTCTCTACAACCCCCCCACCTTCAGCATTAGGCAGAGGCTGCGAGAAGTCATCAAATAAAATATCTTTCCGTCGGTTGACATCTACTCCGTAGCTCTCGTCCAGCAGCAACTCCGAGGACGAGGGTTCAGACTGCTGACCCAGAGCCGGCAACGACATGGAAGGTGTGTTCAAAACAAACTCCATAATATCAGATGGCAAAATATTCCCACAGTCATCACTGTTGTTGTTGTCAGAGTCTGACTTAAGCAGGTCCGTGCTGAGGGACATATGGGCTTCAAGGGGATCCTGACTCTGCGGTTGGGATTTGACCCCGCCTCCAAGAGGAAGACAATTTTCCTTCTGGTTCTTTCTGCTTTCCCGTGTGTTACCACTTCCCGATCCGCCGCTGTTCTCCACTTCTTTGCTTGAGTCAAGGGAGTCGGTTTTGTCGGTGTGTCGCTCTCTGCCCCTCCTCTTCGGAGCGCTCTTGTGTGGTGTGGAAGATGAGGTGGCGGTAGTGGTGGTCGTGCTGGTGGTGCAGACGCTGGTATCGCTTTCTGAGCCATCGTCAATGCCGTCAAACTGGCCGATTTGCTGCTTCCCTAAAGACCTGTTAAAGACAGCAGATACATCACAGGAGATTATTAGAGTGTAAAAACACAACGAATTTTAAATCAATTCATTAAAAATGTACTAACAAAGTACTCAGCATGTCCTCTTCGGCTTTTTCTTGAGCCCTTTGCTGCTGCTCCTCGTCTTTTAGAAAACGCTGAAGCTGTAATCCTTTTCCTAGACAATGATCTAACCCTTCTATGGAAGGAAGACCCTCGCCAGGGTTAATTATTGTCCGTGTGAAGTTATAGTAGTAAGGGTCTTTACTCCTGCTTTTCATCCCACTGTCGTCATCCTCTCCGCTGTCCCCCGATGAAGACGAGGTGCTCATATCATCTGCTCCATCCACCTGTCCCTCGGCGGACTTCTTACGGCCACCGCTCCTCCTTTTAACAACAGGTCCCGCTCCATCACCGCCGGCGTAAAAGGTAGAGAGGTCTTCTTCGCCGTACGAGCGAACGCCATAGAAAGGCGTGAGGCCGAAAAACATGTTGGAACGTGCGCGGGCACTGCGTCGAGGGTAGCGCCGCTTGGCCGAACCTGATCCGTCGCTGTCATCCTCGTGATGCTTATCCTCCAACCCTCTGTCATGGTCATCCTCTGGTCCTTCGCCGTCATCCTCCGCGCACTGAGCGAGGAGACTGCGGTGATCTCGGAGCTTGCTGCGTGAATGACCCTTGTGCATGTCGTCTTCCTCCGTCTGAGTCTGAGTATCTGATTCAGAGCTTTCACTGCTGCTGGCCGAGGGTGAGGAGAAGAGAGCGGAGTGGGTAGAGTGATGGCTACCCTGTCCAGCTGGTGAGACAGTGGGGACGGTGCTCATGGGACAGGAGACTGATGAAATCCCACCTATGGTGTTGGTCCCATTAGGGTCAGTCTTGACATCAGACTTGAGGGGAGCTGGAGGGGAGGGTTTGACTGGTCTCTTTTTGTCTCTGGAGGACAGAGACAGTTGATTAGCTGTCGATTTGGTGTGAGGCTGGTTAGAGGTTGTCACACCTTTCTCTGTAGATAAACCAGTCTGCTGCAGCTGCTGTAAGCTGTCCAGGCTGGAGCTGTTCTTCCTCTCTGGACAGGAGTAATTGTCCCTGCTCTTTTTGGAGGACTTTTCACCTCCCTGGTTCTCGTGCTTCTCTCCCTGAGGCTTTCCATGGGCTTTGGTGCTGTTTCCGAGAACCGGAGCTTTGCTACTGCTGTTATTGTAAGAACTGGAGTTTGACGTATGCGTATTAGAGCTGCTGCTAGCTTTCGCGTTATTGTTGAGAAGTGGGATTTTGTTGCTGCTGTTGCTGTTTTGAAGGCTTGTCTCCCTGTCTCGGTCTTTGGATGCATCTCTGCTGCCTGCTGTTTTAACTTTGGGGTGTTTGTCTTTGGCAGCTGAGCTTGCAGCTGGGGAGGCCAGGTGCAGGGAGCCCCGTTTGACAACATCATCTTCTGCTGATGTCCTTGACGACCACAGAGGATTCACAGTAGCTGCTGCAGCTGGACCTGATGAGAAATCGTTTGATTTTCGCACACTGGACTTCTGTGGAGATCCAGATTTCCCAACAGCAGAGTCCTTATGGAGTGGAGGTGGTGCTATGCTTCCAGTGGCACTGCTACTCTCCTTCCCTGAGCTCGGCTTGTCCTTACATGGGATGATGTAAGTGGCTGTGGTGGACCGGTGACGAGGCAACGAACCGAGGCCTGGAGAAACATCCTGGTCTTTACTTCCATGTTTCACTTGCTTTTCAACCTGTTTGGTGCTGCCGCTTCTCTGCTGACCTGAATGAACAGCGGTGCCTACTGGAGGGGACGACTGTCCTGACCCAGCAGGTACCAGCCTCGGGCTCTTACTATCACTTCCAGTCCGTTTGGACTGACTTCCAGCATTGTGGTCTTTCCCTGAGCCAGAGTCTTTGTTCTTCTCTGTGCTTCTATAACTGGAATCTCTAGAAGGAGGTCTAGTCTTGTCAGAGTCTCTGCTTGATGGTCTTTCTTTATTTAGCCCCGAGTCTTTTCCGGTTTCCCTGCTGTGCTGTCTATGTTTCTCCGTGTCCCTTACTCCAGAATCTCTACTGAGAGACCCTGATTTATTCATGTCTTTAAAGCTGGGTGTTCGGGAGGATGATTTACTCTTATCTGTGTCTCTCATGCTCAGTTCTCTGCTCGCATGTCTCCCCTTCTCAGAATCCTTTGAAGAATCTTTACTATGAGATCTTCCACTCTCAGACTCTTTGAGACCTGAGTCTGTATTTAAAAGTCTCCTCTTTTCTGGCTCTTTGGCTGATAGTTGGCCCTTGTCAGAGTCTTTTTGCCCCTGATCTCTGGGTGGTCTACTCTTGTCAGTTTCCCTGGAAGCGTGGTCTCGGCTTGATGTTCTCCCCCTGTCTGCGTCTCTCAATCCTTGCTCTCTGGTTGGCGCCAATCTGTTTCTGGCCCTTTCGTCATCTCTCTGGATGGGTTTCTTTGCAGAATCTTTGCTGAGGTGTTTCGATTTTTCCGGGTCTCTGGCAGGGGAGGGAATGAGGGGAGGGGGTGAGGTGATGGGTCGTGACAGAGCTTGAGGTGGAGAGGTCACTCCTCTCTGTCTGTTCAGCTGGTGGGGAGGAGATGAAAGACAAGGGGAGCTGTGACGTTGTGAGTCCATGTTCCTCATGTTGGAGTCTCCCACACTGACCACCATATGGCTTGGAGGCTGCAAGGTACCACCTACAAAATGAAAACAACAAATTAACATTTAGGTTAAGAGTCCTCTGTGGAAATAAATCTATAAATCATCTATATTTCTTTAAATCCAACCAATCAATAAATTGATGTTAATACCTGATGGTGGCGTGGGCCTGGAGTCTACTGAGCGCTGACAAGGGGGGTAGCTGGGCTGTCTGTTTCTGGTGTAAACCCTGAGCTTTGGGGTATTAGCAGGAGAAAGGTTGTCAGAGCGCCTGGGAGACTCAAATGGATCCGGAAAGTCTGTATGTGGAAAAAAAACAAACTCTGAGTTTAAGTAAACAGAACTGGAAGAAACACTTTTAAAGCCATGATGATGGTCATGAAATGAAATGCTGCTCTGCTTATTTCAGTAAAACAATCCCACACATTGCTGGAAGAGAAAATGTGGAGAAAATTAAACCCAAGAAACAGCAACTGAAGTTCCCCAAACAGGATTTTAACCTGAAAGTGTTCAAGTTTAAAGGTTACCTGTTATGGCAGGGGGGCTGTGTGCTATTGTGCGATTCTCCTCGGGAGCCCTCATACTCTTCAGGTCAGACTCTGCCACTGGAGGGTGACAAACCAATATCCTACAAGTATACACGCAGCGCTTTCGAGCATCTAAAGTGCTCCAGTACACCCTCGAACACCTGCAGAAAAGAAAACATATTCACTTTGACAAGCTACTTCAATTTCTTCTGCAGCTACACATGATGTGAAGGAAATAGAAATGCTGTCATGAGGAAACAGCCAGAGAAGGATGAAAGATAAACTCTACTTACTGATATCCCACAGGGAAGAGTTTCCTTTTACAGTCTGAGAGTTCTGTAAGTGTTCCTAAACAATCGACTGTCATGGAGCCTGAAATGACGGGAGTTTGAATCAGAGATCAAAGGAAGCAACGAAAAAGAAACAATTTATCTACCAATCAGCATTCAGCAGCAGTTAACCTACCTATTATCATGTGGATGTTTTCTGGCTCCAGTCCCGCTAACCACTTCCTCCTGAGACTAATACCTTCCAGGTCCACCAGGATCCTGCGGGTTACCTCAAAACCAGACACCACCTTAATATAAAGTAAACGGTGAGGGAAAATTAGACAAATTATTCCACACAAGAGATGAACAGAAAATCTAAATATAGAAAAGCTCTCACTTCTCCTTTGATGAGGTCCCTGTGTTTTGAGCAGTAGACTTTCTTGTCTTCCAAGAAGACACAGTGACACTGACGAGCACACATGAAGTGGTAGTTACTGGTGCAGGAGGTGAGGCAGCAGCTAACTGTAGCTCCTGTCTTTTCACACTTCTCACAGCGCTGAACAAAAGTCACAACAGGTTGTTGGGATCCGTGCAAAAAAATATACGTTAGAAAAAGTTGCGACTCGGTGAAGATGTCTTACCATTTGTCTTCCCTTGCGAACAGCCATGTGAACGTTTTTCAGAGAGCCTTCGTCATCCTCAAACACGTCAGCCGACCAGAGAGCACAGTTCACGTGGGTCCATTCGTTCTGACCGATGTACAACAGCCTGCCGCCCTCCTAAAACACACAGAAATGTTGCGGGTGACACAGCCTCAGCTGTTTGCGTGTTGAAATAAACGGAGAAACCATGAGTGACTCACATTTGTGCTCTCGTCTCCGTATTTGAGACACAGAACACACTGTCTGTTGTCGGTGACGCCTGGCGGAGGAGGAAGCGCCGGGCTGTCTTCGAGATCTGAAGAGAAAACAAATAAGGTTTGATACAAGAAAACCAAGAGACGTGAACGATGTGCGAGAGCAGCCACTGGGTCGGCGTCTCTCGTTTGCCTCACCTGGTAGGAGAGCAGGCAGTGGAGGTAGAGAGGGAGGGAGCGGAAGAGGGGAGGCTGGTGAGTCGGGTTCGCCGGGGATCTTTGGCTGGGGAGCGGGGATGATCTTTTTCATGAAGTGAGGTTGTTCAGCTCGACAAAGCTCCTGCCTTCCCTGCCACTGGGCGTAGTTGTGGTCGAGGGACGGAGGCAGCACGGCGTTGGGAAGGAGCCCGCTGCTGGGAACAATGACAGGTTGAGACACTTCAATCTGATAAGAAACTACACGTAATGGACAAACTAACCAACAAAGTCATAGCAAAATCTAAATCCTTCAACAAAAGACATATTTAAAATCCTTGTTGTGGATGTAGAGAAAGCTGATTTATTTCATGCAGGATGTGCATTTAACAAATGTCCACAATGCAACATCTATCACCTACATCATCATGACACATAAAACTGAGTCGTAGCTCCCACCAAATTGCATCTGAGCAGTAACAGAACAGAAGAAAAACACCTGGAGGTCTTCAGCAGTTAGTCTGGAAACTGGGTGAACACTTCAGATTTTTGAATACTGTATTTCAGTATTCAAAGATTGCAGAGCTGTCATTAATCCACCAGAAAAAATATGGCTAGGAGTCAAAGTAACGTCCATGTGAAGGACTGGATGAAGGATTTTAACAAGTCGTCACTCGTCATAATGTTATGGTTAATCAGTGTGTACAACATGCACCATAATAAAGATGTACAATTTGAAAATGTAGAGCGGTGACACCAGTATGAAATATGTTTGTCACGGGTTTTTTTTCTGGTGTTTTGAGCTGAACAAACCAGCAGAGGGATCTAAAAACCCAAATGCCTCGTGATCCACTGGATGAATCAGTGTTTAACTGGACTGCTGAACAGATACAAAAAGCAATAGGCCAAGCAGACAAGTAACCACAAATAGACCACAACTATGTATCAGAGTCTCCCGGTGAAATGTGAGACTGTTACAGTTTGACTCCTGGTGCCAGGAGTCAAAGTGACTGAGTTCGTGAATCCAGCAGACGGAACGGTGACTAATAAAATCCCAATAAGGACAACCACGTCCGAGTCATTTCTTCATCAGAATTTAAACATATTGTTGTTATTTTCCCTGCTTCATGGAGCTCGGATGAGGATCTTTCAGAGAAACCACACCTTACTCCTCATTTCAATAATTACAGAGCAGGACTTCTCCGAAACTTCACAAAGGATTTCAGATGGGCTCATGTTACAGGACTAACGCAGATCAAATTTCTTCTTCTCTGTAGTTACAAACATATCTTTGACTACAGGATGGAACATTATTCTAACAAAAAGCAGGAACTGCAAAATGATCGTTACATAAATACTGACTTCCAGACATGAATCCCAGCTGTTTGAACTTCTTTAACTCATTTTCAAGCACCTTTTGCCTGAACTCATGACTGTGCTCCTGAATCTGGATTACACATACTAATCCAGAATCGCCTCAAAGTTTAACGACACGTTATGTAACTTTAACGAGCTCCATAGAACAGATATTGAACGTTATGCAATCAACAGAACTTCTTGTACTTGCTTTGGTGTAATAGGAACTCACTTGGCAGAGACTTTTTGTCTTTCCCAGAACCTGGATTCTTTGACTTTGAACCATGGGAAGAGTCGGTCCATTTGCTGAAATGGAAAACATTCATTGAAGTTGAAACATCAGCCTACATGAAGCACTAGTACAGACCTGTATTAAAGAGGCAAGACGGCTGATGATGACGCTGATCCAGATATTTACAGCCAACTATTGAATGATCACCCGAGACACAGCGAAGGAAGAAAACCTTTTATCACCCACACTGCTGCTGTGGAATGAAGGAGTCTGTGTTGTGAAGTTTCTTACCCGTATGAAGAAAGACTTCACCATGCTGTTGGCTTTCCTGCTCTCAGGATGACCTCCGTCTCCGTTGATGGCGGTCTGGATGATTCGAACTATGTCGTCACTGAACTCCAGCTGGGAGAGAAACGATCAATATTAAAAACAATCAGACTTTTTCTTATGTAAATAATTGGATGATGAACAACATCAAAGAGGAAAATATTGTAGTTGACCAGAGATGCAGAAGACAACTAATGTTTACACTTAAAATAGTCTTAAAACATGTTTTAATTAGGGATGGGTACCGAAACCCGGAGCTGATTCTAATGGTCCACCCGGACCGATAAGCTTCAGCTTTACCGGTCCTCTTAACAGTAAGTTAAGGTCGTATTCATCTTTTGCTGTAGATATAAATACAAGCCAAACACTGTATTGGAAGCCCGCTCCACCTTAACCAGCACACACACCGTGGGGACTGATGGTGGGAGGGGGGGAAAGCTGCGCGCTCCAGTGTTCGCATCGTCCACTCACCAGCAGGTACGCATGCGATGGCAGATCAAATTAAAAGATCCAAAAATTGGCTTCATTTTAGAAAAATAGATGCAGACAATGCACGCTGTCACAAAAGCAATACAAACTTTAGTTTGTAAAGGCGGGAACACGAGTAATTTGACCAAACAACTCGCTATAATACAAACAGAGAGATGCAGAGTGTTTGATCGCCTGAGTGCTGCAGCAACATCAAGCCCTGAATCAGAGGATTTATTTGACACTAAACAGTTTAACATTCAAAATCTTTCATTTTGGTTCTTAATTGCACTTTTTTATGGGGAAGTTATGTTTGCTATTTTTATTTGAATACCTTAAACTTGTTTCAATAGTATTTTTAGTTTTTGATGTATAAAAGAAGTTATTTATATAATGTTTTGAATAATATATTCATTTTGTACTTTTTATTTTGTAGTTATTTATTTTCCATGCTTTGCTGTTACAAGTGCTAAGAAATTAAATAATTATAGTTTATTATTTGTGTTTTCCCCTTTTGTTTTAGTCTTTCAAAAAAAAAGTACAGATAAAGTACTGGATTGATAAGGAGTATCGTTAAAAGTAGTAGTATCGATAAATCCCATCCCTAGTTTTAATATATAAAATGTATAAAACATCTTTTTACTCGGGCTCTAGATTCATTTCTAAGAACATACTTTTACATTCTTGTAAAATATTTGCGTGTTTGATTGTTTATAACACTACATGTGTGATAATGTATCTGAAGTGATCCACCACTTTAACAAGATTAGTACTTTTTGGATCATGTACATATCTTCTGCCGTCTGAGTACTGTGTGAGTACTAGTTGGTGCCTGTTTTATTCTCATATAATGACAGAATAAAGGAGGAAAATGGAGAAACTTCAGTGTACAAATCTTTTCTGTGATTATTCGGTAGAAAATCTTAAGATGCATTACCTGCATCTTTCAGTTCTACTTTCTAACAGAAGCAAATACTAATACTTATACTCACCAATGAGTTATAACGACCCTGATCCATCTTCTTCTCCACAGACTCGAGGTCTGGAGGAGAGTCGCTGGGAGGTGCTGGCGTGACTTCGGTAAGAACCGGAGGATCTGGACCCTCCGGTGAACGACGGGATGGAAGACTCTCCTCTGTTTCCGGATTCAGCTCTGGAGGTTTCACCGCCTGCTGCACATCGACAGAGTCGTGGAAAGTTTGCCTCTTTTAGTGATCAAATCTTCTAGCAGTAAAAAACCTAATCTTACGTTATGTTAGATTAGAATTTGTCAGTCTGACCTGTCTGTAACGTAACAGGTGAGCGGATGTGCAGGAGTTGAGCAGTGCGTTGAGGACGTTGCGAATGCAGCCCTGGAGCTCTCTCTCCAGTGCCGTCCGCCACTCGGCGGGATGGCGCTCAGTGCATTTGGTACACGTAAAGGAAACCCTCTCTGGCAGCTTTGACAGCAGCTCGTACATTTCATCTGAGAGAAAGACAAGTCGTTATTGCTGCCGTCTCATCACCATGACAGGATCAGCAGTCAGAGATTAAACGCTGCAACCTGGAAAGGTTGTGTTCTTTATAATTACATCTGTGCAGATTTTTTATTTCAATTCATTTAATGTTTATTTATAAAGCATCAGTTCATAGCAAATCATTTCAAGGCACTTTACAGAAATATTGTCATTTTTGTAAAAAAAAAACAACATTTTGTATCTAAGGAACCAGCTGATTGGGTTGAATCAACACAATCCTCCATCCTGAGCTGCACGAGGCAACGATGGAAAGAAACAACTCCCTTTTAACAGGAAGTAACTTCGAGCAGAACCAGAACCAGGATGAGCGACTCTCTGCTTTAACCCACTGGAGTCTGAACTGACAGACAAACACCTGATGGACTTTACTAACCTGTGAGATTCTCACACTTGGCATGAACCCATCTGTTGCAGCGGCTGCACTCCATCCTCTTGCTGTCACAGTCATCATCATCATGACACTTATCACACAGTGGGCAGAAATTCCCTGCGAGAGAAGATCAGAACAACTAAAACAAGCTCTGCTAACAGTTTTGGATCCGACACTTAGACTGGAGCTATGAATGAATGGTGCTCTGGGCTCCGCGTGCAGCTCACTCACTTTTTGCAAACAGTTTGGCACAGTCGTGACATGTAGAGAAGTCATGTGACCACTGGGCATCCCAGGATTTCCCAGGTTTGGTGGCTCCACAATTCTTACAGCGCACACACTTGGTGCAAATCTGAAAGTAAAACCATAAATAAGATTAAAACATGTCAGAAAAGAAGAATATGAATGTGTGAAAGTTGTTCTAAGGAGATAAAAGGGGGAAAAAAAATGAAAACGATGCTAAATTTTGATCAGGCAGTGGTTAGAGGGCAGAGATGATGTGTAATGGTAGAGCAGTGTTGATCCATACCCAGACTCTCTTCTTCCTGGTGGGTCTGGTGGGGTAGTTGGGACCCAGGCACTCTGGGTGATAGCTGTTACGGCACTTATCGCACTCTAGCAGCTGCTGCTATGGTGCGAGAGGCCAAAAGGAAAACAACAAATGTTTAACAACAAAGGAGGAACCAATATTTTTTTTTTTTTGCAGCCACATTTCAAAGTCTTAAGGTAAATACAAAGTGTGTGAAAGTTCCAGCAACACTTTTAGAATTTAAAGAGAAAAGATCACAAACAAACAAATAAACAAACATCTAATTTCCAGTTACAAACTTCCACATAAACAACTAAACCAATAAGAACTCGAAGGTGGGAGTTTTACTTCTTGTACTTGTACTTTGTTCCTGTACTTAGGTAGATGTATCTATGATGTAGATGTATTTAGGTATCTGTACTTTACTTGAGTATTTATTTTTATTGCGACCTTTTACTTTTCCTCATTACTTTTAAAACACAAGTATCTGTATTTTTTACTCCTTACATTTTAAATATCAGGTCATTACTTTTAAAATCTCAAAAGGTGAGCAACAACACGACGTAATCAACGTAAACGACGTACACCTGGGCGAACAAGCGGACCCAAGCTAGTTAAGCACGTTAGTCACGCTGCATTTGTTGTTGAATGTGCGTTTAATTTCACACAGTGACATTTACATTGTTCTATGCTCCAATTATCTGCGAGTTGAGTAAGAAAATAAAGAATTTGAAGTTGAAAATATGATTGTTTTTTAGGGGAAAAATATTGATTTACCTTTTACTTTCTAAAGTACATTTGAGAGTATGTACTTTTTTTTACGGCAGAGGTTGCAGTACTTTTACTTTTACCAGAGTAATTTTGTGCACAAGTTCAAAAGAAGTATATCACCACCAGTAGCAGGAGACAGAAAAATTGAGAAAATATGAACGTTTTCTATTGAAATGGGACTGAATTGATACTCGAGACGCTTCTGTTTACGTCAGAACTAGAAATAAATGCAACATTTGTACAAATGTCACACTAACTTATTTTTTGTAATTTAGCAACAAAGTGTCTTAATTTGTTTGAAATTGTTGTGTTTTAAACATCAGGCTCTCTTTTCTGTCTCCAATCAGTCGCAACTCAGTTCATTTTGAAAGTTGTTTCATTTTTCTTGCATTTTCTGGCTCAGAGGAACTAAAGTGAGACAGTTTTTAGTTGCCCACAACAACTTTAAAACAACTAATCCAAAATGTCTTCCTTCTTTAACTACTAAAATTAATATTATCGCCTCTTTTGTCTAATTACTTTAATACAACTAAAATAACAAGGATTTTTCTTGTTTTTTCATTACAACTACAGGCTATTTTACCAGCAGGTTCTTCCTTAATGAATGACAAATAAAACAGATCATAGATTTCTATTGGCTTTAATGACTCGCTTAAACTAAATATGTTTATATGTGATTCTTAAATGACAGCCATACAAAGCTCACACCATGCATATTGTGAGCTGAACAATAAAACAAGGCAGAAAACCAAGAAGCTGATCAAAATGATGAGTGTTGGCTAAGCTAGCAGGCGTCTTTCTTTTGGAAGATTCTCCACCCTGTCAGTCTGAACTGAACTTCTTTTGTCTGAGGCTTTAAATCGGCTTACTTTAGCTTTCTGGTGCTGGCGCCCACAGGCCTGGCAGAACCGGCATCTTCGACAGCACCAGTTCTCAAATTGCTCCTGGAGAGGGCGCTCTGACTCCCCCAAGCAAAAGAGATGGAATGGCTCACAGCAGACCTGGCAAAAGACAAACTGCAGGGAAAAAGACAGAATGTAAAACTGACCGAGTTAAAGTGAGTGATAGTGTTTTTTTTTTTTACCTCAACATTTCCACTGCTGGCACATAAGAAGCAGAGCACCCTGGGAGTGATGGGCACAGAGGTGAGCAGACTGAGACCACCAGCTTCCCACACCTTCTCCACATCATGATCCCTCTTAAAATCCACTCTGATACGATGCACTCCGTCGCAGGGAGCTCTGGACTTCACCTGCTCCCTAGTCGAGGGAGTGCTCAGCAAGTTTAAAGTACTGCTGCTGGGAGTTTTAGTGCTCAGCGGCTTTTAGAGTTCAACAAATAAGACACAGAAGAGAGTATCTTTTAGAAAACAAGTGACACAAAAATGCTTTCATGGCGATTAAACACAAAATTAAGTGTATTAGAATCAATCTGTGACTTCCTACCTTGTCCTTTGGTTTCTGCTTGGGAAACAGAGGAACAGCACGAGAAGGCTGCTTCTTCATCTGTTTGGAGTCAGCTAAAGGAGAAGGACATAACATTCAAATAAGAGTGAGATTAGTTATGAAATATGGATTATTCCTCCAGCGAGGCGAGTCGAGGTCTGTGAAACACAGAAAAGACTTTGGCAAAGGAAGACCTTGCAGGAGTATTTGCTCTCTCAAGTACACTTGTTTAAATATTAACACAGGATGAAAAAAAGAAAAGTGTTGAGTCTCTTACCCGGTGCAGCTGAACTCTGCTGCTGCTGCGTTGTGGACTGCTGGGGTTTCTTCTTGGGTTCGTTCACAGAAATCTTGGGCGAGGTGTCTTTTTTGGAAGGTGTCTGACTTGTAGGCGGCTGCTGAGACAGTTGATGACTCTGCGTCGACTGGGAGGGGGAGCTCTGGGCCGAAGATGACGAGGAGAAAGATGATGAGGATGAAGACGAAGAAGAAGAAGAAGGGGAAGAAGAGGATGCAGAAGCCTGGACAGGCTGCTGTGGTTTGTGTCCCTTTTTGCTGGCGATGCTGCTCAAAACTGGGAGCTGTTTGGGGTCTGGTGTCAGAGCTGGAGACTGAGCCTGGGAAGCGACTGTGCTCTGTGTGGGTTCAGCTGGGGCAGGGGACAAGGTGAGCACTGGAGACGACTGCTTGGACTGTGACTGCTGTCTTGACTTCTCCTCACCCGGCTTTGTAGGAGGGGTTTCAGTGTTTTTACAGAGAGGATCCTCCTTTGGTGGAGCAGAAGCAGGTTTTGTACCCGCCTCTGAAATGGGCCCTTTAACTGGATTCACACCATCTTTTTTCTCAGGAAACTTCTTCCTCTTGTCCTTCTTGCCTTTACCTTGTTTTTGTGGGAATATCTTTGAGGGCATCCACTGCAAGTTCTGACACTTTCTCATCCTGTAAATGAGACAAAAATCATCAACCCAAAATGAATTTGTTTTAAAACATCTCTTTTGTGCTCAGCTCACAGACTAAAACTCACTTGCAGCACTGCTTTTTAATATTCCGTCCTCCAAACTTAGGCTTGTCCAGACAGTTAGTGCAAACGCCGCAGTCCTCTGGAACCTGACAGCCCGAGCACTGACCACAACGGCGTGACCGTCGGCCCTTCTTAGGCGGAGCTTCTTGAACGGCCTTTTGTCGCATTTCTCGAGGCTTTATGGGAGGAGACTGGGGCTCCGCTTCCTCTGAGCCTGCTACTGATGACTTATCTGTAAAAAGAGATCCATCACACATAAATGATACTTACTGATGCCAAATATCAGATTTAATTCAAGGCCTGAACTGAATACAAAATGCCTGGTGCACAGATTTGATCACAAACAACTAATAAAAGATAGAATTATACTCAAAACTCTTGACATGTCACACCATCAGAAGATGGACATCACAAAAACTCCCATGTCAGAACATGAAATAAAACCAGTCAGAAGTAACAGGAACAGAGCAGCCGAACTCCTCTCACTGTTTCACCACCTCACCGTGTACTTGTGCTCTGGTAGATGACTGGATTTCTTTGCTCCTGTGATAAGTTTACCGTCATGTGCTGCACATGCTTTTTCAGGACTCGTGCAGATATCATCAGAAATTACTCCAAAAAACTTTGATCAGATTCATCCATCCATTTTCTAAACCTGCATTTTCCTTTTCAGGGTCACAGGGAGCTGGTGCCGATCTCCGTCTTTGGGCGAGATGCGGGGGACACCCTGGACAGGTCGCCAGTCCATCACAGTTGATCAGACTCATATTTGATTTGAAGTGAGTAAACGGTTAAAACTTTATCAAGTCTTCTGCCAAATAAGCCCAAGTAGCGAGATGCTTAAAGTTTTTGACATATGAAAGTGTAGCTAATTAATTTAAAGTCTGATAATACCGTGAATCCGGTTAAAACCCACCAGTCAACACAGGAATTCATTTACTGTTGCTAATGGGAAACTTTGAGGCTTCTAGGTTCCTGCGCTCGACCAGGGATGGTGCTAGAGCTGGTTTTTGGAAACCGGTTTGGTTTTCCACAGCCAGATCACGTCATTGTGTTACTTAAAAAGTAAATGTTACTCCCTCTCTGTGTGTTAGTATGATTTTTTAGTAGAGGATCACAGTGCAGGGAGAATGTGTCTGTACACAGATCATGGGGTTTATCTGGTTAACCCTGCAAACTGACGTTTTCATGAAAAAATTTAAACCTAGAGTTCTCAAGATTTTCATCGGTTGTCGGTTCCATTGAGCCGATCACTTGTTATTGACAAAAGTGGTTATTTTCTCTTGCCCAGTGAAGAGCCTTTGCTGAGTTTTTGACTAGTTTTTCTGCGCAGGAGTCAGAGCTTATGTTGGTGGAAGCAGAATAAACTGGTGGTAAGAAAGCGCTGGAACATGTTTGGTGGAAAAAAAAAACACAAAAAACATGGAGGCCCAAGAAATATCATATCAGAACAATAGAATATAAATCATCATCATTGTCCACAGTGTCAAATGACAGGACCCTTACCATCATTCCCCATGGAAGATAAGATCTTTTCTCTCTCCTCCCAGGGCAAGGCACTGAGTGTGGGCATGTCGTCAGGGAACACTGCTCGATTACGGCCAAGAGCCACAGCTGCACGACGGCACACATGCTTGATGCGTGGACCACGGACGGAGGTCTCTGACGAGTCGCTTTCCTGACCCTGGACAAAAACACGATATCACATTCATGTAAAAGGATCTCCGTGTGTAGAAAAGCACCCCCTACCAAATACATTACACGTATATTTGTCTTTATGTTTCTTTTCAACCAATATATGAACGATGGAAGGGACGATCATAAAGAGAAGGCATACCTGTCTATAAACATCAGATCCATACTATCTAAAGAGTTAAAGTATGAGTATGGAGGGAAATACTGTGATGAAGGGACTTTTTTAAAAGAGCACATCTTGCTCTGCTTTCTACATAATGCATGAAGCAAAGAGAATTCCCCTTAAGTAACACTCTCTAAGGGACTTTCCTCTTATCAAATTTCACTCTGAGTACAAATACAGGTTTCTATTTATAGGGAATATTCAATGCATCATTTAATTTGTACATTTATGACTTACTTGTAGCTGAATAATGAAAATGAGTAAACCAGAAGTTTTAGTTTCTTGTACAGACTCCAGTTTTAGATAGCGATAAAGAAGACAACTGACCTGGACCTTAGTCTGATCTGCAGGCTTCAGCTTATTCTTCTTTATTGCAATGAGCTGGTCTTTGGCTTTCTTTAGTAGTCCAACCAGCTGCCTGTCAGTCAACAAGTGCTGCTCAGTTTGCGACCTGCTTTGCGACCCTGGAAGGTTTGCTGTCTGCTGGTTAGATCGTCTCTCCTTTTCTTTTTCCCCTTCTTCCGTCTCCGTTTCTTTCTCGGAGGGTCGTCCTTTCTTGGGCTGGCGTCCTTTAGTGATGGACATAGAATGGAGTCCTCGCAGCTCTATGGAAGCAGTGTCAGAAACTGTGTCAACCAATGATGACTTCTTTCTTCCTGGAGTCTTTTTTGGTGCAAGAGCACCTTCTGAGTCCCTCCCATCCCCAGCAAACAAACCAGAAGATGGACTTGGGGAGCCATCGGGTGTGGACACTTTACTTCTTTTCTCCAGATCCTTCCTCCCTTCCCTCTTGTTTTCCTTCTCTTTCTCGTGGTTTTTCTCAGACTCCCTCTCTTTTTCCTTTGGCGAAGGTTCTGGAGGAGTTGACAAGCTTTTGTCTTTAGCTCCTTTCCCACCTACACGGCCCGTGTCCTGAACAATGGAAGGAAAGAGCGGGAAAAGCGGAGAAGGAGCAGATGATGTGTTTGACATGTGAGATGGGTTTCCAGTTGCCCCTCTTCTGCTATCAGATGTTTGTGAGGCCAGACCCCGTGAGACCATGGGGATAGTGCTGAAAGGAGCAGGCGTTAAGGCACTAGTTGATAGTGAACTTGCAGAAACTCCCGACAGAGAGCTGGAGTTACTACTGGAGACAGGTCCAGTCAGCACAGACATCTCAGAGGCACCTTTTCCTGCAGACATCTGCTCTCTTGTTTGGCTGCTGCGTCTGGTCATCGAATGTGATGGAGACCGTGGATGGCCCCGCTGGGTTCCCGGGACGAACCGTCGACTCCGCCGTGGGGGTCTACTCGAACTAGGGGCTGTCTGATGTGGAGAGAGAGAACCTGGGCTGCTCCCAGAAGATGACTGCAGAGTAACAGACTCAAATATTCGAGAGTGGGCCTCGCTAGGTGTAAAGCGTGGAGCACGAAGCAACGGGCTGCGTTTTGAGACGGATGCTTCAAAGCGGGATGATGAGGGATGCTGGTGGTGAGTGTGGGGGTGAAGAGGGGCAAACAGGCGACTCCCTGCTCCTGTTCCGGTGCTCGGTGATGGAAACGTAACTGAAGCAGCTCTCCCTCCTCCGATGACACCCTGGGGCAACAATCCCACGTCTTCAGGTGTTAGAGGTGGAGGACGAAAATTGTCAAAAATAGGCTTTCGGATGAGGCCCTCCTTGGCATATCTAGCAGATGAAAAGTGGGACAGAGATGTCCAGCGGAAGGTGGGCTCTCTCAGAATTGAGCGACTTCGTTTGTCTGAAAGGTTGGAAAGCACTGGTGACCCAGACATAAAAGTTGGGATGGTGTGAGGCATCCAGGATGACTGGGTGTGGTGGTCACTTATAGCAGCTGTATTGGAGGACCCAGACAAGGGAGGCTGTGGAGCAGTGAGGAGAGGGGGAGGTGGAGGTGAAGAAGGAGATGAAGCTGTGGATGAAGCTTGTTGAGAATTTCCAAGAGTAGAGGAGGACATGAGCACTCCTGTCGGTGGGCTGATGATCGGCTTTTTAACCCCAGTAGGGAGAGACTCTCTCACTCTCTGTTTCTGACTTCCTCGGCTGGCCCCCTGTGCTCTCCTACCTCTTCGACTTCTCTCTGGCTCTGGTTCTGAAGGAGGAGAGGCGGGCCTTGAGCTGTGTAACAAGTTAGACTCCCGTTCTCCCTGTGAGGATGGAGAATGGTCATCTGGCTCTGACAAAGCCTGTGTGGCCTCAGAAGCCTGGGAGTCACAGGATGAGTCATCCAAACTCGGACTACTGGATCTGGAAGACTCTGCAGAGGAGAGCTGAGAAGAATGCTGCGACACAGCGCTGGATCCGCAAGATGGTGCACTATGGCTAAATCTTCCGTTGGCTGTGCTGCTGCTGTTGAGCAGACCGGAAGCTGTCGCTGGGGCAGTAGGGGTCGGGGTGGGAGATGATGGAGGAGGGAGTGACTCAATAGGAGCAGTTGCACTACTGCTGGTAGCAGCAGGAGTAACAGACACAAGTGCAGGAGAAGGGGAGGAGGAGGTGGTGGATGCTGGTTGGGCAGATACAGGGACAGATGAGGGAGGGGGCTCTACTCGTGCTATCTTTGCATGGGGTTGTGGAGTTCCAAAACTGCCCTCATCTTGAATGAAGCGCTTCGGTGTTTTAATGATGCGAAGGGAAACAGTGCTGACCACAGGCATGATGAACTGCCTAATGTTCTTAAGTTGGGTCTTTCTGATGCCAGCCTCAGAGGCTCCTGAGCCACTTCCTCCGTTGGCCTCCTTCTCCAATCGCTTCTGAGCTCCTTTCCTAGCACGCTGCAGCAACTGTTTAGCAATAGTTGCATCAGTCCTTTTAGAGGGGGGGACTATTCTAACTGGCTTTCTGTGCCGAGGGCTTTTTCTGAGGCCTACCGGTCTACCCAGTTTCGAAGGAGATGGGGAGGCAGGTGGATTGGAAGAGTCCTGGTCCTCAGCACCATCTATGTTCCTTAGAGTGGACTGCTGAGTAATATGTGGTTCTGTGCCTTTGTCTCCACCTCTGACCCTAAAACCTTTATGTTTTCCTTCCCCGCTTTCACTGGAGGTAGACAGCTGTGCAGCAGCAGCTGCTGCTTCAGCTTTGAGCCGCTCGGCTGAGGGCGGTCGCCCCCTTCTGCGTCGGGGTACACCAGGCAAAGTCTTGAGGCGTGACTTAAGAGGGGTGATTTTAGTTTCTGTCAGCCTCTTCAGGTTGGTAACTTTGGATTCACTCCGTCCACCTTTGGGAAACTTTGCCTCAGAGTCATGAGGCTGAGCAGAGCCCAACAACCTTTTGTTGCCCTTTCTGTCCTTGTCTTCGTCTGTTTCCATCCCCAGCTCAAACCCCGGCTGCCTTCCATCCTCCCCTGCTGCATGGTGGCCTGTGCTCCAAGCTTTCCTGCTGCTTGAAGAAGGTGGCCGGCCTCTTCTCTTCTCCCCAGAGCCGGGTGGTCTCCCAGGCAGCCTTTTGGCTTTCTCAGCTGGCCTTTCAGGGCCATCAGGTTTTGCCCCTGTCAGTGAGGTAAAGGACGAGAGGTAAGGTATGCTTGATGCATCTTTCTGGGTAGTCAGGATCCGGGGCGGACGGCCTCTGGGCTTCTTCTCCTGTATGGGTGGGTCTGCTCATCAAATCAGAGCATAAAACAGAGAATATTTCATGAGCACAGACAAACTGACCATAGACCTCTTGAACATCTTAAAAAACTGCAAGTTCCACTACAACGCTACACTAAATTTGAAGTAATTATACCTGGAGAAGCTGCTGAAGAGTTTTGTATTTCCGTTTGTTCAGCAGACACTCCAAATCCTCCAAATGCTTCATCCTAAAAAAAACAAAACAAAAAAACAAAGAACAAAATCCTTCATTTGAAAATTCATTGTGTGTTGCACTTTTTAAACAATTGCTAATTTTATCCTAGGAAAAATATTCATGGATAATGCATCTCAAGCTTTAATTAAACTTCAATTTGGGGATGATCAACACCTTTGAGATCCTCTGAGCACCATTACTTCTGGAGAGTGGGAGTGCTTAAGAGTGGAGGTGAGTATGTCATTTCATCATGTTTATTTATAGAGACGTGCGGGGATGCAGTCCAGGTCTTGTTGGCCCAGTTTAAAGAACAGCTGCTATCCAGGTGTACTTACATGACCAGAAGCTAACTGATTTCGCACCAGCCACAACTTAAACGCATCACCGACAAACACGCAATGTGAAATCCAAATTTAGGGTTTATAGAACTCTCTTATGTGAGCTGCAAAATGGTTTTTCATCTGTTCGGTATGTAAATGAACTGCTTTAACAGACGGTAAATACTGCTGCGTATCCTGGCAAGCAACATTAATCTGAGCATCTGACACTCCTCATAATGCATTCAAGCATCCTCTTCTATTTACACTTCTTTCTCGCTCCTCTTCCCCCCCTCCTCACTGTAATGCCAGTATCCTTTCCTCTCTGAACAAGCTGCTGCTCCCCTGTTGGTGCTGTTGCAGAGCCGAAGGGGGCGGAGTGCCGACGGATGACACTGACTCGCTGCGATTGTGAGTAGCAGTCAATGACATCACATCACATACTAAGCTAGAGGCGAGAGATTACACAGACGCACGTATCCACGGGCGCATTCTGCACATGCGTCTCTTGATTCTATGTGCTATCAGAAACGCTTTGCAGTTGGAGAAGGAAAAAAAAAAGAACAACAAACACACACACCCTGTGTGTGAACTGCACATGAAGATGTAATCAAGCAGAGCAAAGGAGGGAGGTTGCGGGGGAGGGTAACACAAGCAAGTGCACAGGAGTGATGATGGGAGGAGGGTTTGTGAGAGCATCGAGGGGGGGTGTGTGTATATTATGAGACAAGGAAACAACATCTTGACCACATGCACCCTCAACAACAGAGAGCGCAGTCGTCTCATGGGAGCACTGGATGAAAGAGGTTTGGGTTTTCAACATGCTCGCGCGGGAGCTTGCCAAATCCCAAACTAAACAGGCCTCCCACATGCAGCAAGACTCTCGTCTCCTCCCCCTTATTTCTGCTCTTTATCATGCTCTAAAACACATTTTTCAGTCACTCGCTCGTTGCTCGCTCACTTTGCGCCCACTGACTCCCGAGCACCGAGCCACGCCGTGTGAAAACACAAGGCTCGCCGTGAGCTCGGCGGCAGCACAGGCACAGGGAGGTAGCGTCAAAACCGTAAACAAACACGGTAGTAGACTCCTCAGGTAAGAACCCAGGCTTCTGTGCCTTGCAACATGCGTGGGGATAACAGCAGAGTTTTCCTTTCCTGAACTCGGTTTCCTCTCCTCAGATGAGGAGCTTTCTTCATCTTTGTGTGCTTCTGTCATCTTTCAGTTTGGCAGTTTGAGAACTTCCTGCTGATCTGATTCATCTCATCTGTCGCATCACAGCATGTATGACATGACAGAAATCACTAAAAAAGGATACCGATCTGATTCATAGTGGAAGCAAATCTGCCTTTTCAGGAAGCTCTGGGGACGGTCCCTGACACCTCACACACGGGTGGGAAGTTGATTTGTGGTGCACTTCTCTGTATCATTCTGATTCCACTTTTCAGAACGCTAACGGGACATTTACTGTTTTTAAAGTCAAATCAAACTGACTATTGGTACTAAGACAGACATGTTGTCCAATGCATGAAACCATGTGTATTTAGCAGAGTCAAAACAATGATATCCATGAAGGAGTCCCCCCAATTCATTTTAAAACCTTTTTTTCAAAAAAATAAGACTAAGTCTCAAATGACTGCCTTCACTATATTAATGATTATTAAAGCTTTCAAACCTACTAGCTGATACAAACACTGTGTGACCTTTTCAGAAAACAGTGACGGTACTCGGTTTTCATACTTTGCATCTAGTAAAACAACCACAGACAAACCCCAAATTATGTAACAAGTAAAAACAGCAGTCACATCCTGCTTAAAGATAAATAAACAGGTTCTTTACTGAGACCCATGAGGGACATTGTTCGGTCACAGAAGCCCAACTAAGACCTTTTCCTTTGCACAATCCAATAAAATTTTTGTTAGAATACAGTATTAGCCAATTACATCAATGGGACTTTAAATATATAGTCATTTCTTCCCTTATGGTCCTGAATGCATCTTCAGGGTGTCACAATTTCTTGTCCCCTACTTATTTGGTGGTAAATTTAGTCACACAAGGAAAGTGCACGTCTGTGACCAGAGAGATTTATCGACAGCTTTAGATACTCCGCTTCCGTACAGGCATGCTAATTAGCCATGTGCTAATTACCTTACACTGAATGCAAAACTGCAAAGATCTGAGGTGTACGCTGTGACCTCATTACTGATCAGCTGGTTAAACTAATCTGATTCAATCAGACATGAATGGCATTAATAACTTGGATCTTTAAAAAGCAGTTTAGGCTGGATGGAGACTGCTAGCATGTTATGCTACATATGCTACATGTTATCCGAATAACATCTGAATGATGCTTGGCTGTCCTTGTATATCTCACCTGTTAGCAACAAGCAGAATAACATTAACTCGAAATAGATAAATATCATTAATGTCCACGTGTTTTAGACCCCATTAATGCAGATAAGACAATGTAAAGTGTTTAGTTCCCAAATACTCCAAAAACACAAAGTACTGAGGAAAAGTCTCGAGCCACCCATCGTTTCATCGCTTCAAAGAGCCAGACTTTCCTGTATTGTGTGTGTGAGTGTGCTCTTGAATAATTCTTGAGCTTTACAAACTTCAGTACAAGTAAAAGACCAATGCTCAATACAACTTTGTTTTTGTTTGTGGCTCAGCAAAGCAAAAGAAAATGAGAAAAAAAAGCTGGTGGATTAAAACTTTTGCACTGTACTTTGATATTTTAAAACCCAAATACTATCAGAAAAGTGTTGCCTGCACAAATGTAACTTTGAGATGGATGGAGATGTGAAACAGGACTTTTCTAAAATGTATTTTTTGATCAGTTTGGCAAACGTCTACGCAAATCTTTCAATACGGATTTCCATTCCAGGAAGCTTTTTTAACTTGGTGCACTGTACAGGAACCATCATCAACACTTCCTGTAACGTAAACGGATGATGAGCTCATAGCTGTATACCTCTCTGATGATGCCACCATTGGGAAAAGAAGGTCACAAATGTGAAGTACAGTGTAGTGACCTGTCATCCTTTTTTTTGACTCGTCATCCTTAAGCACAGGGTGAGCATTTGTTTTAGAAATGCTCTGACACAAAATGTTTCACCCCTGGTCCTCAGCCCATCCTACAGTGGGACATCTTCATCTACATCTCACGCACTGATTTGAAAAAACTCGGTGGACAAAGACGAAAGGACTCATTGGCACGTGTGTGTAGCGTGTCAGCAGACATAGACGGTACAAAGCCACACCTCCTCATCAGAGGAGGCAGCATGAATTAAAGTTTTAATCAAAATAAAGACAAAGACAAACCCGCCTACTGATGATTGCAATCAGAGGATGGGGATAAAGTCCGAAGAAGACCCCTGCCCTTACCGCCACAAACACAAAGAGAGAGAAAGAGGACACAATTGCCGCCTTTCTCCCAGTCGGGCAACTCCTAAAGCTGAGGTGAAAGCTCCCTGCCTGCCTGCTGTAGCAGGATAAAGCCATGGATGGGAGGGTCTGGGACTAATTCTCCACCCAGCGTTGTCCCGTTGGGAAGAGGGGGGCTGCCCAGCACCCTTTGATATCCCTGCCTGCACTCTTTCAGCCGCCCGCACTTTGTGAGAACTAGAATAAAAGCAGACACAAAGCTTCCTGCTCCAATCCACACGCTGTCTTGGGAATGGGTAAGCGGGTGTGGGGGTCTTCCATTTAAATAGGCCAAACACCTGCTGGACTGAAGCCCCTTCCGCTCAGAGCACACCATTTCTCTCAAAGCAGTCAAGCAAAGACATATTTAGATTGATACATCTATTCAGTTGCATTTCTTTTATGAATAATTAAACCTTGATAATAAGTAGATGGTTAAAAAAAAGGAGATGCAGCAGAAGGCAAGATATAAAGGAGCGAGTACCAAAGAAAAAAGGAAATGAGGCAAAATTTGATTTGAGAAGCTGGAAAATTGGGGTTGAGCTTTAAAGGGTTTTATGGTCGCACATTCACAAAAAAAAAATCTCAGTGGTCTGCATCAAAACAAGTGATAATTTGCTCAGATCAAGAAAATAAATTCTCTTTGCCCGGACAAAAGCTAATAAATGGACAGTAACAGCCAACGAGCAGCCCTTTGAGACAACCCCCCCACCCATAGGCTTAGTAATCCATTCCAAAGTGGCAGCTGTCAGAAGAAAAGTTGCTCTGCCTCTCAGACAGGGTTGTGTGTCTGAAGTGGATTTGTTTTTTTCTGCCTGGTTGGAGGAGGGAGGGGTGACCAAGTGTCCGGCTGGCACTCTGTTAAGGGTTGCACCGCAAGCTCAGTATGTTGCAGCGAGCCCCACACTGCTTTTTGATGAAATCACAATGCTGCGTCCGCAACTTCCACCGGCTGCAGGTCCCACAGGGATTTTACGGTCTAGTCTGTGTCCACACACATCAAATGATACTACAGATGAGCAAAGGAAGGATGTGCTCACAAGGATGATGTTTCCCAAAACATTACTTTTTATCACACAGCAGAATGACCAGGCATACATGAATATTTATAATCTCAAAATAATTAAAAGGTATATTGGATTTTTAGGGTTTGTCTCAAGTAATAATATTGCCTTATTGATGAAGAAAAAAAGGGATTTTTCGATTAACAAAAAGCTTTAATGTTTCCATGCAACGATATCAAATGTTGACTTAGAAAAATGGGTTTCCAAAATAAAATACATTGAGCCATATTGGTCCAATTATAATCACTTGTTTTCAATTAAAAGTGATTTTATTTTGAAAAATCAAGTTGTTTACAAATACTTTTTTCAATACAAATATAATGAAACAGCAATTAAACATCTTCAGATATCACGTTACATCATCTCACATTTTTGCAACGTTCTGCAAAAAATATGCTCGCTATATGTTAATAAAATGTCCAAACCATGCTTAAAAATATTCAAACAAAACAAAAATTTTGAATAAAAAGAAATAAATCAAAACTGGATGAATGCAAATATGTCCGTTTTGGAGCATAAGTGTTCAGTCTGAGCTGAGATTAGAAGCTTTAGACCTGGTGGTAAACATTCAGTGAGCTCCCACTGCAATGAACATGCTGCTCATCATGAAGGAGGAAGATTCGCTAAGGCGAACACACCCCCACATCACACGGTCCGTCAAGAAGGGGCTCGTTGTTTTTGTAGCAGCCTGCATGCGCACTGCCGCTATCCAGCCTTATTCTACGAAAACGTGGCAAAATCACCCCCCAAAAAACACATCGATCCGTGATGGATATTATTTCAAGACTAAACGGACTGATTTTTAGTGTTTGAATCGGAATAAGACGTTATTAAATGACGTTCTACGCCTGGTATTATATTAGTAGTAGCTACGTACTGACTGTTCAGGAACATGTCCACCTCCCATTTTCCTCACCGATAGCTAGCGTGGCGTAGTGCGTAGCATGGTAGCTGTCCTAGCATAAAGATGGTAAATATTTAGTTTTGTGTATGAGCTTCGGCAACTTTTCCCCCCTGATTTTATCCACTGTGTAGAAATGTACGTGCTGGAGGTAAAATATCCTCCAAAGCAAAAGTGGAACTTCACCAGGGCTTTACGACATAATGATGTAGTTTTAGCTGCTGTGACATACAAACAGCTAGCATGTAAGCTAACCAGGCTACTGTAAGCGTCGCTAGAAGGTTGACACCTCGCTGAACAGAGTGAGCTTATAGAGAGCTCATGTTGTACATACTAGGCTATTTAGGCCAGTCTATTAAGACTATTTGATATAAATTTAAAAGAAGAGTACAATGAGAGCTTGACAGATGCTGCAGACAGACGCTAAATTGACGTTAGCTTCTTAAAAAACCACAATAATGTTTTCTCCTCTCCTTTAAGTTGTTTTCACGTTAAATTGAAGGTCCCGTGTGTTGTTACACCACAAAGGCTCATTCGAATGTTTAACTGTTCGTTTTCAGTGAGACATCAATATTAATGCAAATCTGCAACGTTAACTTTTACAGTGTGTCAATGTGAATGAATTTCAAAGGCTACAAATCAAGCTGAGTTGCTAACTAGTAAACCAGTAGTAACGACCCAGTAGTTACATAGAGTAGTTTATTCAACAACCATGCTGATTATTGTTCCGTGTATTTAAATGGCTACATGTTGGAATTAAACTAAAACCGGGGATTTATTTACTGTGATCTGGTTAGCAGACCTGGTTAGCCCCACTTCATCCAAACCGTGTGGATGTAGCATGTCTTTCGTGAGAAGAAAACTTTCCTGCCAACAGAACTGAGAAATAAAAGAAATGTTGTTCTTTGTTTTGTTTCCAACTTAGGTTTACGCTTTAACACGTTACTGTAGAGTTTAAGGCCACATAACCAACTCAAAGTTGTCTGAGCATCCCTGCAATGACAAGTTTGCGCACAGGAGGTGATGCTTTGAGGACAGTAACCGTTAGCCTCCTCCCGGGGTAACCAACGTCCCTCCCGGTGAACCTAGTGCCCCGCAACTCTCACATCGATGCTCCCGGCTCGCCTCGGACTCACCTCTGCGCTGCTCGAGTCGCTCGATTCCCCCAAAACATCCCGAAATTTCTGCAGGTTGCTCCCGATAACCGAAGTGACTTGTAGTGCAGCATCAAACCCGGGTCCGAGTCCAGCTGCGTTCGGCTGGGCTCCCGAAACACTCCGCAAAAAGGCAGTAACCCGGACTCGGCCCGCTCTCCTCCCGGTACCGGAGTTGCTGCTCCCTCCGGGCCGAGCGGGGAACCGCCACCGACAGCTGTGCGCCATTTTACACTCTCTGCCTGTCTGCCTTACGATCAGATACCTCGGTGGGCGGAACCCAAAGCCAACACTCCACATAAACAAGCTCTACCATCGCGCTCCGCTCTCACTGACGAACTCTCTGTTATGCATGTTGCGGGGCGGAACTACAGAAACCCCGACAATGCATTGAGTCCGCGGCCTCTTCAGGAACTGCATGGCTGAATCTAACCAGGTTCAGGGGCTTTGCCCGGGAAACGACCTTCCTGTTTGAATCACAAGCAAGGACAATCAGCTTGTTTTACACTTGATTAAACGCGAAATGATAAGATTAATAGCTGCAGATAAAAAATAAAAAAATCCGGAAACATGAAATATTCCATGAATAAAATGCTGTGCCATTATAGATAGTTCTTTACAAACAATATACATCAGGAGTCAGTGGACACTGTTTTACAGTAATGTTTAATGAATAATAATTATATGTTCAGAAAAAAAACTATTTAACTGTGATTGATTCCCTTGTGAATCAAAGTTTTTAAGGGATAAAATAATGATCATAACTAGTAAAGCAGGTTCTGGAAGGTCCCATTGTATTTTATTTACTGTACTAACCTGTGTGAATTCAAAGTAAGGCTCAAGGGCACTGCTGAAATCTTGCATGAAATCTGTGAGGAACCCCTGTTATATTAAGAAACAAAACACCATCTTCTATAACTTACCGTACATAAGTTTTTAAAATTTTATTTGACTGTACATCCAAAATAAACTTATTTTTATAATCAACTAAAACAAAAGCAAATATTGCATTGAAAGTTAAATGATGTGATCATAGATGGTATTTGTTTAAACTCAGTATGATGCCAAAAAAGAAATCTTTCACATTTTAAGAAGTCATACTTGGATTAAAGCCATTTTAAATCTCAATCTTTACACCACATATAATCTTCCATCACAAGTCTTCAACAAAGCTCTAAAATGCATGAAACGGGTCCTTGTTCTCTGCAAGGCTCTCGGTTTTAGGCACCAATTCTCCTGATCAGCTGTTACCTCATAAGTCAATTCCAGATGTTTAAACAAAATCTGATCAAAGTGCTCAACGCTGTAGTAGGATGCACCATTTAAGAGCGTTGTGGTCAGTGTAAGAAAGGGACTCATAGGAGGAACTGATCAGATTTTATTTAAACTGAATCAATAGATAACCTGCAGCTTCTGTTACAATCTCAGAGTTATCTGCATGGCTTTTCATATTAAAGGCCCGGTTCTAATGGTGTCCTCTCGTCTTCATGGGTCAGGAGCAGCCGATTGGTGCCCATTATTATCACTGAGTGTCTCAAAAAGAGACGCTTACAAATTTTATTTATGAAGGTCACCATGTCATTTAGCCTGTAAAAACAGACGTCTCCTGAAGGGAACGCTGTGAAACACTGAGGGTATGTAAAGTTTTAATCTAGAAGAATTTCTGACATGTTTAGATATATATTCTACATTTTGTTGTTATTTTTAAATTTTCCATGGCCTAAAAAAAATCCAAACTTTAAATTCTTTAATCAAACAACCATCATTAGTGATTGCTCCCATTTTAACAAGATAATTAAAAACAGAATTAAATGCATGTGTCTGAAGATTTACCAAGTTGTAGTATCAGTGTGTAAATACTACTGCAGTAAATACAGCCTGTATCTCACCAGGAACCTAATGTTGGCAATTTACTGCAAAGATTCTCGAGGGAGTTTCCAAAATGTCTTGAAACGATCACGAGCCTTCTCAAGTCACCTTGATTACACGGCATTAGTATTTTAAACACTAAATTGTCACATTCCTACAAAACTGGTAACAAAATGAGGGTAAACTGCAAACAAATTACAACACAATCAGGGTGACATCACTACCAGAAGAATGGTGCAGTTTATTCACAGTTTACCCAAAACTATCAGAAGTACCAATTCAGTTTGATTCAGTGAAAAGTTGCAGGAGGTTTTTGCAATTTCGAGTCTCCAACTACTTGCAGCCCAGTTCTGATTGGAAGAGCATCAAATTGAGATGAATAAGTCCAAATAAATAGATTTGATTTTCCCGTTTAACAGATAATATTCTTTATAACTAGCATGCTGGTCAAGATTCACCCTAAGGTGCAACATACAGGAAGTTAGTGAACTTTGAAAGGCAGTGTAAGATACAGTCTTTATAAGCGTGAAATCAGCTTGAATCAACAAACTTACTTTAGAGTTTCCCCAAAAAATACTCACCTTGCTTTATAAAAATCAAATGCCAGCCAGCTGGTTGGCTGAGCTGATGGTTCGGGCAACAGTCCTGATCATAGGTTGCATCATCACGCTGATGTCTACAAAGCAGAGCTTCATGGGAGCGTAAAGCAGTTACTTGCTATTGAATTAAGAGTTGTTGCAAAAATGATCCATTGAGCATGAAAAGAATAATGCAATGTCAGCTGGAGTAGAGAAGTCTGGATAAATCCTCGGAAGTAAGCGCACTATGGGTTTTATGGGTTTGCCATGAAGCAGAGGAGCATGTAAGTCAGGAGGAAAAAAAAAAAAACAATGATGTGAGAAAAGTTTTTCACAGCATGTAGGCCTGTTTTAACCACTGGGTCCCAGCTGCAGCTTCTCCTGCTTATGCTTATCCAACCACTGTAAGATCTGCTGTTTGAGCTCCTCGTTTGGCCTGATCTGGTCCATGGTGAGAGGACTGCGGT
The DNA here is from genome assembly GCA_006937955.1 of Pachypanchax playfairii. NCBI lineage: Eukaryota > Metazoa > Chordata > Actinopteri > Cyprinodontiformes > Aplocheilidae > Pachypanchax > Pachypanchax playfairii. The sequence goes on from SSNP01000049.1 coordinate 2,084,516, forward strand.
TGAAAGGGTCCGTCTGGTCGCTGCAAGGAGGATGGTATAGAAAAAAAATATGCATCTTATTCAAGAACACAGATAAAGTAGACACGTGATTTGTGCGGCTTGTTCAGAAGTAACGAACCTGAGGAGATGCCTCGCTATGGTTGAGCGGTCCACGGTTACGTTGGAAGAGGGAAGGAGAACAGGATCCAACATCAGAGTGGACATTATGGGATCCAAGAACTCATCTGGAGCATCTGCAAAGGTTTCCTCTTCCTGCTGCTGCCTGTCTGCATGAGACTGAAAAACAGAATATCCACTGCTGTATTTTCTGCAGGCTATGATTAAAATTAATCAGGATTAAGTTGTTATCGTTCTCTGAATAACCCTAAATCAAACAATACCTTTATTTTATCTGCAAGGAGACTGAAAGCCACGATCATATCCCCAGGCTTGTTGATCTTCTTTAACACTCGAATCATCTGGGAGAAGAGGGTAGGAGAGTACGATCGTCCGTCCTTTGGGACTGTGGCACAAAAATTCTCCTCGTTGCTGCCAAAAAAAAAGGACAGGAGTTCAAACTTTACTCATCTTCAGAACATAGATCTACAAAACAGATAAAAGTGAACAGTTAAAAAGATAAAACAGATCAATTTTCCTTTAAAATGTTATTTCCAACAAGGTTTGTTTTGGAAAAGAAGAATATTTCCAGCATACCCCAGGTTTAAGTAGATGGTGCAGATGTCAGAAACAAGCTGCTGTGGCTTAAAGTCAAACTCGCTGAAGTCTTTGACTTTAAGAGCTCCCATCTTAGGACCAACCAGGTGCTGCAAAAAGTAGTTCAGCATCGAGATGATCCTTTCAGCCAGGAATGGGTGCACAAATATACCCTTGATCTCTAAGAAATGGCAATCAAAAAAACAAAAATCAATGGGATAAAATATTTAAACAAGGAGTGAAATGCTCTCCTCAGATTAACTATTTAACATCATGCAAGTAAGAAAATATTGTTCATAGTTTTACTGACTTTTTAATCCAGTTTTTTTATTAAAAATAATGAGTCAGAATCCAAAGAAAAACTTCTGAAACTTCAAGAAGGTTTTTTTTTCCCCAAAAAAAAGCATGAGAAGGGATTTCCAACCCACATAATCTTCTGTATTTTGGGCTTTTTTTTCTGTTCGATACCTCAGAAGTCAGAGTTTGTGTAGTGATGGAGCACAAACTGAGATATTAATCTATACCTAAGGCCAGAATTCCCTAAATATTAGTCCATCATTATTAATGCAAACAGAAGGAAAACTCACCTATATTTAGCTAAATTCATGCCGTGGCAAACAGAATTTGATTCTCAAGGACCTGCGCTGTTTGCGACACTCATTAAATATCAAATATTTACAGTCTCCTGAGAGCAGGTGTTATTTGTGTCTCGGAGGAAAATGGAAAAAGTTGCCTTCCTGGACAGAAGAGTGTCTTGTGCATTAAAGAGGCCATTTTATACACATTTCAGAACTTTGTGGTTATTTCTTAAGTATTAACCTGTAATACAGTGTGAAATATTTTTTAACCAAAAAATAGTCAGGAAACACTGATTAACAGACCTTTCAATCTGTCTGCATTAAAATTCGGGTGGTTCCGGCTCCTTCCGTCAGGCTGCTTCGTCAGCAGCTCGTTCACATTCATTATTCGAATTTGCTGGACTCTGATTGGTTAACAAACTAGCCTATGAGAGCAAGGTATACCGTTTCCTGCCCAGCTGTGCATGGCAACGTCAGACATCGTGTCTTCCTGTTTGCTACGTCTTATGCTAAAGGCTTTTAGCCAGCAGCATGCTAGGCGTGGTTTCAACTGCAGGAGCTGCTGAAAACTAACAAACAAAGGCGTTGTGATGAAACAGATACAGGCCGTTCGGACTCGGGAGAACTCGGGTTTTATCGCCACCTGCGTAGTTTGAGAGATTAAAACGGAAAGAGAAGTTGTTGATCTGTTTTCACACCCACTATGAAGGTAAGAACACCTGTGGAGCTAAAATATTCAACAGAAACCTCAGAAAAAAACGTTTTAATGGAAGGGCCTCTTTAAGACGCATAGCTCACTGTGAGAAAACCTTTTTTTGGTCACTTTTGTTCCTGCTTTGTTTGTGAGGAAAACGTCAGTCTTATGATTTTAATGCTGGTGCAGCGACACGGAGCTGCACTATGTTCGTGAATCTGGCTCTGATTGGTTAACAGACCATCATCCCACTGTAACGCTGCATCAACCTTCTTACATCCACTTTTTTTTATCCTTTTAAGGATTTTTGTATTTTTTTAAGTCAATTAAAATGTAAGAGGTTACATTAAGTGCTCTTTTTCTTATTTACATAAATTACCTCAAAATAATGAAATTGACAGAGCAGACATGTAACAACTAATGGCTACTATAAAGGCTGATGGTATTTACATTAAAAATTATTTTAAAAATGTACAAAAATGTAAATAAAAAGCCACAATAGAAGTAGTTTATATTTACTTTATCCCCACTATTAAAAAAAAGACTGTATAAATCCTACACACATCATCCAACCAGGATCTCAGAATACCCCACGGGTAATAATTTGAGGAGAAGTTTTTAAGAGAAGCCAAGGGAGTGTAAAACCTCTCCAACCTTTTCTAATCCTTGCAAAGAAAATCGACTGAGGATGAAATATTTCCACAAAACAATCCTCTCTGGCAAGCTGTTAAATCAGCCTCTAAATTTATATTCACTCCTTTTATTGCAAATGAGAAAATCATCAGGTTCCATTATTTCATTCATTTTCATCAAAATGTTTGTAATTATTTAAAGACCATGTTTAGGGGTGTGTTTAGTTTGTTTATACATGCCAAAATTAAATCTTTACTTATGGAAACGATTTTTAAATCAACATCAAATACATTTAAAAAGGGGGAAAAACGAATTTGGCAGACTGTAAGTGAGTAACAGTTTGTTCCTGCCTGACCTGAGGTGAGGAAGGCCAATGTGCCGATAGTCTCGTTGGACATGATGTTGTGGAAGCGCCCCAGCTGTCCAAACATCTGTAGGCTGGACTCCTTCTCTCTGCGAGCATCGGGGGCCAGACTCTCCCACTCACCTCGATCCCGCTCCAGCTGTAGAATCTTGATCTTACTCAAGTACTACAAACACAAAGAAATCAACAATCAAGAGCACAAACACTTGACCAAAAACAAGATATTGGGAGATCTTTAAAGAACTGGAAATATGTCAGTCTTACCTGAATAGCCTCGTCCAACAGGAAGACGGCATCGTTCATCAGTAGGTTGAGGAACCTGAGGAACAGAGGGGGGTTCATGGCCTCCAGGTTTTCAGATGCATAGTTTGCTAAATGCTGAAACAAGACATGAGAAACAAAATGAAGCACATGATGTAAAGCAACTCAAATCATCATGACGTTCTTATAAGTCATCAAAGTCTCCACCAGTTGGTGTAACATCAAGTAACAGAACTTGGCAGTTAACAGACTAAACTTTACATCTTTACATCTATCAGTCTACTCATAAATAAACATGTAAGAAGACTGTGTTCATGTGCTTTGTTAAAAAAAAAACATCTTCGATATAACCAAAAAAATGTAGCCTGAAAATTTTGGGTTAGACAAAGTCTAGAAACAAAGATTTGTGGAATCGTACCAAAGAGCCTTTCAAACTCCAACAAACATCAGAGCTTCCTGTTAAAAGTCTCAACTGCCACACCTCAACCCGAAGGTGTGAAGGCAATAGCTTCATGTCAAGACAGTAAAACGTGGTTGTATTACCTTGATGCTCTCTCTGTAACTGTCTTTACTCCACATGTATTTGAGAATGGGATACATGGGTCTCCTGTAGTTGAACTTCTGTTCAAACTGATGAGGATCACCTGGAGTAAAAGGACTAAGTCTAAATCCTCAAGTAGGATTTTACAAGTTTACATAAGAACCAGAAAGAGTTATATTTTCACCTGTAAATTCAATGTCAACAAACACGGTGATGAGAGCCTCGGCCAGCTGTGGTGCATGTCTGTAGGAGCAGAAGACTCTCTCCCTCTGGAACACAACAGGCTGAGCAGCACCAGGAGCCAGCGGCTCCATGTGGGGCATCACTGCCTCCAACACCTCGGCAAGCTTTGCTCTCAGGTGAGGGTTCTTCATCCTGTTGTGCCAATCAAACCCAAGGAACTGGTGAAATTCACAAAAATGGCGTCTCGTTCATCTTATCAGGCAAGACACAGAAAGTCAGGTACCTCTCCACGTTACCCATGAAGACAGTAATAAAATTAAGAATCTGCTCCAGATTTTCTGCAGAAGTCTCCAAAACGTCATCCGCAAAACGTCTCAGGAAGATGAAAAAGTCTCCCAAGTTTTCTGCAAAAAACTCTGATAAACAAAAGCCAGATTTTGGTCATGACTATCACGTAGAGGAATGTTAAATGAATGTCCTGTGAGTAACTAGCCTCAAACATTGTATTTAAAGCTACAGTCGCAATAAAACCTTTTAGAAATGAGTTTATTTGAAACGACTCATTAGCCACAAAACCAACGGTGAAATTTTCACATTTAGACAGTAAATATTAGCAAACTGAAGCTCTACCTGCACAGAACCGGTGGATGATTTAAGATAAACGGGCTCACAGTGGAAGATCGGACCCACCTGGTATATAGCACAGTGTGGTGTTCTGTAGGGACGGCAGGGGGAAGCTGAGTGCTACATGTTCAGGCCCCTGGTTTCCCATACTGAGCTGAACAAGCAGAGCAGCAGTGGAAGCTTGCAGGTTAAGGCAGCATTGCAGCATGGTGGGCTGTGTGGTTGCAGCTTTGGTTGACAGATAAATGATCATCAGACGCTCGAACTGCTCCAGGAGTTGCTCAGACATGGGGTTTCCTGTTCGCTGGGCCTCCTGCCATGCCACCTGGAGCCGGTGGAGGGACTGGTTCATCTTGATCATCTGCTCGTGAAGTCTGCACACACACAATGAGTTAACACACGACACTGCAGAGAAGTGCATTACACTGACTTGCTGTAATTACACCTAATACCCTCTATTACATGTTTATGAGAGATTTCGGACCGTTTCCTGTACCTGTGGAAGCCGAGGTGCATGGTGAGCTGTGTGAAGATGAGGTTTTCAGTCAGCAGGCTGTAGGACTGTGCAGGTTCTACCTGCTGCTGGGGAGGCACAGGAATCAGGCAGGTTTCCTTATCAAGACCTGGTAGAAAAGAAAAGAAAACAACATAAACAACCAAATTAAGGACAAAACAAATCTACAACACATCAAGAAGAGTTTGATCTCATTTCCATACCGACCTCTTGCATGAATGTTGCGGTTGTGTCTTTCTTCTTCGCTCATGTCTTTGAGCGCGCAGTAGGTGGAGTTAAAGGTGAGCAGTTTAGGCGAGCGTGGCTTGCAGAAGGGCTGACACAGCTTCAGCAAAGACGCACCGAGGTTCAGGAAAAAAGCGTCCGAGGCATACATCTGGAAGAAGATCTCTGGCACCTGATTGGCCCAGATCTTTGTTCGACCAGCATTTGCCTGCAGACAGCTGCCCAACCACGTGAGCAGCAAGTGTCGGGTCTCAACAGATCGCTGCAGCAGGTTTTTAAAGATCTGGTGAAGCTTGTCGTGAAACTGCCCCATGAACTGAAACACGAAAGATATTAATAATAATATCACTACTATGAAAAAAGAGAGAAATAAAAGAGACAGAGTAAACTACCTGGTGAATACTGGCCTCCTGGACCTTTGTCTCCTGGGCACTTGAGCGAGAGGGGTTCAGGAAATAGCCATGGCCCTCTACAACACCTGGGGTTTTTAACAAACAGGATATGTTGAGTACAGTCCCCAGCAGGCTCTTCTGGTACTGCATACCATTAACTGGGTCTTTGGGCTGTATGTGTTCCACCAACGCCTAAAGAAAGCAAAAAGAAAAGGAACCATTCAGAATGAACGAGTAACCGGAGTTACAACCAATTTAATGACTGTTATTTCAGTAGCACAAAATACACAAGTAGAGTGACGTGGACAAATGTTGTACTTTGTCAACATCTATTGACCTTGGCGATATCTTTGTGGTGGCTGAAATAGAGGAGGACATCGAGGTAGAAGTACAGCAGAGGCTGGCTCAGTTCCAAGTCTTTGATGCGTCCCTGAAGAATATCGAAAACTGGAACCATCACCTCGTCAAAGGTGCGCACCTCTTGGTCAGAGAGCAGACCAGAAAAGACCTCCTCTATAAACTCAATCACCTCCTCCGGATCTGAAATACAGGGATTTTGTAAGTAGAAGTAAAAATAACAAGAACCCGGAGGAAGAGAGAGCGATTTATTGAGAATAAGACAAAAGTGAGAAAGGAAAAAAAAAGCTCAAGAAAAGAAGTATTCAGGCCTCGCAGGCCCAACGCAGAACCTACGTGCTCCTCGGAAACCTTCCAGCAGCAGGTCCAGGAGCTGCTCGTAAACATTCTGGTTGACGTAGATCTCTGGGGTGAGCAGGACCGTTCGTGTGTTCGACACGCTCAGGTTCTTGCAGCGAACCGCAAATGAAAGCAGCTTCTCCGGCACCTTCTTCACCTGGTGCATTAAAAAAAAATCATATTAAAAGTGTGAGTTAGATTTTAATTATTGATTACTATTTGAAATGATTAGGATTTTGAAAGCTGTAGTATTTGGGAACTATAAAAACAAATCCCACCTCCTCTTTAGCTCTCTGGTAACAGGCAAACAGATAAGGGATGGCACATTTCTCCCCCGCATCACGGTCAGCTGACAGGTTCACCGCGCTGCATGACGTCATGTAGATGAGGTGGTTTCCTGGTTCTAGCAGCAGCAGGCGGTTAAACAGGGCCTGAAGGATGAAGAGGGAACATCACAGACACCAATCAATCCAGAATCTGTAATGTATCATCTATTTTTAACTTCAGAAGAGATTTATTAACGGTTGACAAGTTTCCACACGTCGATATTTAACCTGCTCTATGTTGTCCATGTCCAACCAGTCCTGTCCATCCAGATCAGCAGCCATTTCCTCCAGGTAAACGCAGCGAGGGGGGATCCCATTACCGCCCCTCAGACTGGGATCACCTAGGATTAAAAACAAAAGAAAATAACGCAACACTTAAATATGTACTTGGCATAATAGAGTGAAAAAAATGGACTACATAAGACATCACAGGATCAAATGCACATCATGTTTTTACTACATTTGGAGGCGGGAAAACAAAACATCTGTGAAGGAACTGTGGAAAGACGGCGGGGGGGGGGGGGCTTTTAGCCCACATTTCCTGCACATCATGACTCATCGCTCAGCAGTCTGAGTGATGAGAGACTCTGCCGGCTCACAGCGAGGCCTCTCAGTGATGGAGGTCTTTAAACACAGTGACTCATTTGTTTCTGACTGGAAACTTTTAATTTGATTTTCAAGATATTGAGCAGCATCCAGCAGAAGAAGAAGAAAAAACAGGCGCCATTATTATTTATGATCGGTACAGTCATCAGCACGTATCTACCCTTCAGATGTTTATCACGTGAAAGCAGGAATTTTAGAAGAAAATCTGGTTTACTGGTTATGTTTGATCTAAATTCTAAGTGTCTGACAACATCATCTGTATGGATGGGCTACCTGGGTTTGTCTAAATTACACACATAATCATACATGTTCTACTTACTGTTATCCAGAGTGATTAGAAATATCCTCTGGATCATGTGATTGACGTTGAGCTGTTCGCACAGCTCCTGCCGGGACCGGAAGGAGCGGCTAATCTCAGCCACAGAGTCATCGTTGTCATCGACGCTGTCTGACACAGAGTTTTCAGACTCTGACTGGCTCTCTCCCGAGTCCTCCACTGTGACGGGCAGAGAAGAAGAAGGTATAATTAGCCTGAACGGTAACGTGAGCAGGAAATAAGTTACGCAAGTGTTTCTTTAACACAAGATCAAACGTAAAATTTGGTTGTTTTTTTAAATAAAAATCAACCAAAAGTCTCGAGATATTTCTGTTTTGTTCATGTTTAAAAATACAACCAAAGATCGTGAGTGAAGTGTAACTATTTACAATCATATTTAAAGACATTGGAAATGTAAATATCAGAGTTTAAATAGTTTAATATGCAATCAGCACAAATCAAACTAAATAATTACCCAACAAACCGAAACTGCAGCACTCAAGTTAAAAAAAAGTAAAACTTAAACTGAGTTCTGATTTGGATTTTTAAGCTAATGTAGAAACACGAAAGCGCAACATGTTGGAGGTGAAAAGGGAAGATACAGATTGATTATTTAGAAACTGAAAGCTCGGAAGTACTAGAAACCGAGTGACGCTTCAAATCAAGCTTTTCTAAATGAATAAATGAGAAATATTCTGTTTAAGTTCTTTTAGTAACACAAAGTGATTCAACAGGGTTTGTGGTGCCATTCATTCAGTTAATGTTTGAATCTTTACAGCCTTCAGTAAAGCTTTGAAAGCTTTGCTGGAGGCTTTCAAAGATCAGAAAAGGTATTGGTGATTTTATAACATGATTATTGTAATTCCTTGTGGGAGGGATTCGATCGGTCCTCCCTCCATCATCTGCAAAAAGCTGCAGCTAACAAGAACAAGACGACATGAGAAATGACACCAACAAGGAACGGATTCTCAAATCTTGTATTCAGGCTCCATCGTATCTTTGGGGCCAACTGTTCCCCAATGTCCTGACACACTTATACTCTGGCACCCAGCTGGAGAAGAGTTTTATTGTGAAGGGCTTTCATGTTTTTGGTTGTATTTTTCAGATTTTGGGTTGTTCTATTCATCGTTTCCGCCACCTGCTTTGTCAAACTTTGCTGAATCCTTTGCTGTTCATAAATTTACACTGACTACAACTGTAACTCATCAGGACTTACACAGCTGGTTAACTCATGGTGGTAAAACTCAACACAAACTATGCTCTTCTAACCAACAGTTCACGATTATCTTCACAGGCTGGAACGTCACATAAACCTTCAATTTTTTCACCCTCCACAATGGTTCTCTAGGAAGCAAGCAGCTAAAAAAAGAATTTCAAATTCACCCACTGTGCACATCTGTAAAGAGTCATTAAGAAAATCAGATCTGCAGCTTCATAAAGTCAAAGTAAACTCCACCCACATGGCGGCTGAGCTGACGGCTGTTGTGCTTTCTGGCCAGATGCGAACTGCTTGGCATCAGCCAGCGAGCTGAAAAGGGCAGCAAATGGGTTGCAGGAGATGTTGTGGTTGTTGTTGTTGCCCTGGTCAGTCATCTCACTGGGGCTCAACGCGCTCACTCCATCCAAGAGTCCAGCCTCGAAGAGCCACGCTGACACGGTTCACAAAGACACACTTTAAAGCACCTACAAAGTGAAAACACACTTTTATTCAATTATCATGTGCAACACGTCACACTTAGATCAACACCATCAGAACAGTGCAGACTGTGTTTCTCTCGTCATCACACACACTGAAATACAGATCTGGAATAATTCTTTCATCCTTTTTCTAGATTTAACTATTATTACAGACGAGCTCCATCATCCTGGAAAATAAATGACTGCAGCAGTTTGTTTTCCAAATCTTAAGTACCGTATATATTCGCGTATAAGTCGGTTTTTTGAGGAGTAAATTTCAGGTCTGAAGAGGGGTTCCGACTTATACGCGAGATATCGGGAAGAAGTAGTTTTTTTTCAGAGGAAAATGTCGACAGCTTGGAGACTGGAGCAAGTACTCGGACGAGCGAACGATGTTCCTTATCAGCATGGATTAGCAAAGACACGTTACATGTTTTTTATAAATATATTGGTTTCTGAAATAAAATACACATATTTAAATCTTATGTTATGTATTACAAACAATTCATACACAAAAGAATAAAAATAACAACAATAAATATGACAAACGATTGCCGAAAGTACCGATTTTCATTATTTTCTGCTCTCATTTTCACAAACACCCTTCATCACTGGGCCTTCCTGACACAAACTGATTCTGACACCGACTTATACGCGGGTCAATGCTAAATTCCTCAATTTTTCTGCTGAGAAAGAGATCCGACTTATATGCGAATCGACTTATACGCGAGTATATACAGTACTTATTACACTCATCTTTAATAGTATTAGTTATTCAGGATATTAACTTGTTCAATTAGATCTGGTGTTTCTATCATCTACAAAACAGTCAAATGCAACAATCTGACTTTGTTCCATGACTTTAGTAATGTTTCATTTCTTTACTTGTAATTTGGAAAGTAAAAATAAACTTGACGTTTGGTATTTTACCAACTAATACTAATACTGGTAAAATCACAGGACAGAACTAACAGACGTTTGAGTCGGTAAACCTGAACCATCTCACCCATTTCATGACACTTCAGCTGAGTATTTTATCCAGTGAACATTTCAGGAATGTTTTCATAACATTCACCAGGTGACCAGTCCACTGTGAACATGTAAATGATGTAAAATATGACATGTTTGCCATGAACTAACTTAACTGTTAATTTTCAGATTTCAGTTCAATATTTCTCCTATTATTGCCACTTCCTTTGATTTGATTTTGTGATCACATGCAACTTTTTTAGTTTTGCAAAGCTACTCTTTGTTTCCAGTTATGGCAAAACTTCCTTCAAGTATCTATCTATTTCAGGGGTATGCAACCTGCTGCTCTGGGGCCACATGTGGTCTCCTTGTAGCTTTACATCAACCTCAGTAACAACATGAAATTTATTATTTTAGCAGTTTTCTTTCCAATGTTTTTTACCACTTGAACATGTAACCTCTTCAGCAGAATGGCACTAATATTACAAACAGGTTGTTCTTCCTGTATGAACTGATTCCAGAACCAGAACTGAACAAACACGACTTGAGTTTGAGTGAAATGTCTGTTAAATCTTTCTGACCTGCAGTCTGACATGCCTGATCCACCACAAACCAACATTTTGGTATTATAGTTTTGCAAAGCAGCTGGAATTTCTATCAACATGTTTAGTTATTAAAATAAGAACTTGTTGTATTAAACAGAATCTTCGGATAACAGAAACAAACTGCCTCTGATAAAAGACCTGAGACATTTTAAGTCAAAGTTGTTTCTTTTTGTGAATATTTAAGTAATAAATGACCAAACTAAATCCATCCAACGTTTTTATAACTGCTTGATCCTGCAGGATCCTGGTGGAGGCTGGCGTTTATCTCCAGCAGCATGAACAACAATCTGATGTTCATGATTGTTTTTATAAAGATGTAACTTCATAATTCAACTATAAGTGGGTAACATATTGTATAAATAGTTGTATCTTAATTTTAGGGGTCAATTTTTTCTGTGTGGCTCTTAGTCTTTACAAATGAAAATTCAGGTTACAGACACCTGGTCTTACCATCAAGTTTAACTAGTTAGTTAATTAGTTTTGAATGCCACAAATTAGTAGTTTATATTTATACAGCATCTCTTGAACAAAAATGGCATGATTAGGCATGAGTTTTAATAGTTAAGCCTTTTCAGATGAAGTGTAACTGTCTCCTGCATGAAGAGGCAAGTGAAATCTTTCACACATGTCACACCTGAGAGACATTAACATCCTTCAGCCTCTTTCAGCGTTCAGTCAAACGATTTGTTTTAGCTCCACTTGCTCAAAATCACGTCACGTTAAAGCGGCCATGGCAAATAATTAATCACTTTCAATACAAGAAGTGAGTTTTTGGCACTTGACACTGAACGTCCACCTGGCTAACAGGGTTAGCATGTTAGCTCAAGCAACAAGCTAAGCTGTCATGAGGTCACAACGGCTCAATTTCAGCGTTTATTTAGAAATCCCGCGCACAGGTTTTGTGTTTCCAGGCTAAGCTGCGTATAAAAAAGGTAAATAATGCTGTCATACCTGTTTATCGATCAGAAATTAGTGTTTTTAGATCCAGAGAATTGCTTCTGCGAAGCCTGTAGCATTTCCTCAGTAAACAGAAACTGTTGCCGTCATCAAAGTGAGACGACGCTTCTTCTTCTTTCTCATATTGTTTGCAAATTAAAGTTAGTTGGAAAATTGTGTCAGTACAGATCAGTGACACTTTAAAGTAAATAAAAGTTAACACATATATATATATAATTTTTTTCTTTGTAGCTCTTCAAGTCTTCGTAGTTGTATTTTTGTTTTAACTCATTTCAAAGTTGCAATGTTTTTGGCTACCAGCAGAGGGCAGCAGCACACAATTTCTTCATCTTGAAGTTTTTACAGTTTTTTATATCGTTTTCATTGTGTAAAGTATTCGTTACTTTTTCACCTAATCAATGCAACATATGTGAACCGAAGCAGACACATTTTTGTGCCATCAGGCCAAATGCTGGATTTATTGGGCCTATTAAGGCATTAATTTTTTACAAAGTCTCCCTTAATTTCTGCTGGCAACCTAAGTAACAAGTGGTGTCTTGATTTTTACTCTTGCAATAGTTCTGATTCTGCAAATCACAAACATTGCAAGAGTATTTAAATCCAGCTGTTAAAAATCACTCAAAAACAGAGTGAACGCGACACCTCAACAAACCTTAAAGTCTATATTTAGGGATTCACATCTCCTGCATTCTTATCTGAGATTGAGGTATCAGATTCAGGAGGGAAACCCAGACATGTATCCATAGACACTTTCCTGTTCAGAGAGGATATACAATCCCTCCAGGTGGGACAGCAGGTGAAGAGCTTTGACAGAATATTAAACTGTTCCGATCCACAACTTGAAAGCTACATTTCAAGGTTTGCAACCTATAGAGCAGGATTGTCAATCTTCAGTCCTGAAGCTGAATACATCTAGAACATGCAGGATAGCAGCTGCTGAGGACTGGAGTTTGACACTCCTGCTATAGAGAGACCACAAAGAAGAATCAAATGAAGCGAGCTGTGTCTGGCTCCAGGTCAGACCAATTCAATTTTGTTAAGAATTAGAATTTGTTTTGGTAAAATCTCTTGTAGCATTCTGACCAAAGGATGTCACAAACATCATGACCTCACAAAACTGGTTGAACTCGTTTGGGGGGAAAAAAACCCAAAATATGACAGGTGAGGTGACATCAGATGACACAACAGTTTCACTTGAGGCCGGTTTCGAATGTTTGTTGTGTCCTGAATGCGATGTGGTGTTGCACCTAACTCATCAATTATTAAAGGGACATAAGGCAAGATTTGTGAAAAACTACACATGCATTTCCAGTTTATTCAATGCTAATGGGTCATGAAGCATTAAAAACCCAAAATAACGAGGCCATCCGCATATATGTCTGTTGCCTTGGAAATGCTGTGTGCCACATAATGCGCTGCAGTTCGACGTCCGAATTTCCCGCGCAGTTGTAGGGATGTGACGTAAATTGACGCTGCATGCGCGTTGCCGACAGCTCTTGAACAGGAAGAACATGGCCGCCGTGGACTTGGATTCAAACACTGAAGGTATACTTATGGATGTTTCTGCAGCCAGCAAACGACCTGCATCCACTCTCACCCCCCAAAAAAGTGGCACCACGAAGAAAAAAAAGACTTTATCAGCGGCATCTCGTGAGTCTAAAAAAAAATATGACCGAAGCCGGGCAGGCACCCGCATAAATATTGGATATGCGTTCGGTTCATGGAGGGAACTTCAGCTGCATTTGGGAGTGAAAACGGATGCTGACATGGCTCATTTCCTTGTGACCAGGTGAGAAAACATTATAGGTCGTGTTTAGAGCCTGATACAGTATGAAAATGATGAGATCAAATCAAATAACAGAGTGGAGAGACCTGACGTGAAGTATGTTAGCCTCCCCGGTGCAGTGCTGTGAAGACGAACCGTCTGTAAAGTGTCTGTGAGCGCTCCCGTGCCGGCTTGGCTGGTGGCTGCAGTTAGCCACAGCGCCTGTCGCGGCAGCACTGAGTCAGATTTTGTAAAGCTGCCTTAAGTTCCTTTAACCAAACACACAAACCCCAAAAATACAAGGCTGGACTTTTTGAAAATGTTTTATCAAACTTTCTGGCAATATTTCAAATAAGAAATGCTCAACGAGCTTCAGTACTGCCAAATACTGACAACTTACAATACCTCACTGTACATGAAGACATTTAGAAAACGGGAATTTTTAACTAAATTTCTTTTTAAAAAAATTTGATAAAGGTAAATTCAGTGTTGCTGAAAATAAAGTGTTTGTTCGTTAATGTTCCTGACTTATCGTTTTAAATTAAATAAACAAATACTGTCCATTGAACTAAACTCATCATGTATGTACTTACAACAGTGTCAGAAAATAACAAAATAAGGCACATAAATATTTACAACATTTACAATATTTTTTTTCTGTGAGCATTTTTGGGAAAATGCTGGTGTTCCACATCACAGTTTGGATCTGAAGAGGGATCGATCGTTGAAATGTTTCAGTAAGTCTTTGTTCGCAGTAGCTCCATCCGTCATCAGAGTCTTTATGGCTCTTCTTTATCACACAGTTTACAAGAAGCTTTGCTTGTAACTTCCTCTGACCTTTTTTTTTTTTACTTAAATCCTTCATCAAACATTTGGCGGACGGCCGTCGTCACATTATTTGCCGTACTGCGCTCCTTTGCCGAGTCTTAACCAGTCCATCCAGGGCGACTGAACCTTATCCTGGTTGGTGTCCGAGCTGCAAGAGGGAGACGAGGGCTGACGCGTCCAGGTGTTGAGTTGTCTGCTGGGTCTGCGGAAGAATGACATGCCGTTGGAGGCGGGCTTCTTCTGGGGCTTCTCTGACTGCTGCTGCGACTTGAGCTGCTGGTTGATGACGATCTGGATGTCATCCTAAATTAAAAGGTCAACAGGTATCCAACTTAATTGGTTTTCATGCATCACTTGTCATTTTTTTTTAATTACCAACTGGTTTATTAAAGGCATTGTCTGATAAAGCAGATTTATTTCCCTCCAAAAGCTTTGAATTGAATCCTAAAATATTGAAAAGGTGAAACATGTTTCTTCACAGCAGCAATTATGAGGCAGAATTAAAGCTGATCTCATGGTTTTCACCTGTTTTCAAACACATTGTGACTGTCTTTCAAATGGTAATCGAAAAAAATAAAAATAAAACAATATTTAAAATGTTTAAACAGCTCAATAACATTGTAAATATAAAAAGAAGTCAAGAAGAAGAAACGTCCCACGTGTATAAAAGTATGTAAATAAAGCAAATAAGAAATTTGAATGGTAATAGTCGATTCAGTTAAAGGACTAAAACTACTGTATCTTTAATACTGCCAGAGAAAACCCAATACATCATGAAATCCCCACAATAACAGATTATTCTTCAAATAATAATAATTCGGATGATTCAAGATAAGGAGATGAAGGGTTTTAAATAAAGCAGGACGTGTTCGGACTCACCTGCCAGGCCTCCAGCTCCTGTGACAGCTCCAGTTTGCGATGGATGGCGTCTAATAACTGGTTGTTCAAACACATCATGTCCTGTTTGCTCCTCAACAGCTCGTCCTCCATCAGGTTTTTCCTGCAGAAACATTAGGAAGCTTTTCAGTCAAACACATCCAACAGATTAAAATCTGCGAGAGCAACTTCCTAATAAAAAAGCAGGAATTACGTAAGTCTTCTCGTTAACAATCATAGAACATGAATTCATCCTTGAGGTTTCTATTATAATTTTTCAGAATTTAAATTGGAAAATTTCAAAACAGTGAGTCAGTTACTTGGCAATAGCTTCGTCTCGGTCTTTAATGGCCTGTTGAACGAGGTCAGACTGGTCTTTTATGTTCTGCAGCTTCTGTAATAACTCAGCATTTTCCTGCTGCAGCTGGATGTTCTGCAGGAGAAAAGGATGGAAAAAATAAACAGTTTTGAATTAAAATAACAGTGACCCAGGTATTGTGTATAAGGATCTCATCTAAGAGCTTGAGTTAAAAAAAAAAGTTAAATATTAAACACCCACTCTGATCATCTTTTGAGCTATTTCAAAGCGTCTCACTGGTCTTTAAATTATGATTATGGCTTTTTTGCCCCAAATTACAAAACTTGTGTTGTTTTCTAGCAAGTAGTTTCTGCATCGCTCATTAGCAGTAGCTCATTAGCAATTCGCCTCTGTGCAGTGGGCAGAACCGCTGGTTCGGAGGATCCCCCTGCCAAGAGATCTCCGTTTATGCTAGCGCTGCTGTGAGCTGTAAGCTAGCAGAGTAGGAGCTTGTGGCCCCGCCCACTGGCTTTTCTACATCACAAATGCTGTCTTTTATAGACCACATTTTAGCGCCTGCTACTGATTCACAGATATTTGAATGCAGAAATACTCAGAAATGCTTAATTTTCTTAAGATACGTCCTCTAGCATCAGAAAAATGCTACAAGAACATGTTAACAAGACAAAAACATTAGAGTGGGTCTTCCAACTTTGGCCCCACAGAAAAAGATTAAGACTTATTTCATGTCAGATTATTTATACTTTTATCCCATTTTCAAAGATGACACTAAACTGGACTGCCCACTTCAGATCTGATTGCCTGCCACAGGCGCTGTCCCTCCTCAACAGGTGCGTTTGTTCATCAGTAGGTTACCTGATCTCTCAGCTCCTGTCCTCCACTCAGATTCCCACAGTGATCGTCCGTTCTGTCGACAAAACCCAGATTCACCCCCTGGGACAGAGACATTAGCAAAGGGATCAGGTGTCGGGCCACACATGTGCGCGCACACATAAAAAAGGTCTCTGTGTTGTTCGCTTTCATGCTCGAAAGGAGGACGTGGGTATTAAGTTACATCTGATAAATGAATGTTCCTGCTCTGAACGGAATGCAAATACCAGGAAACACAACTGGATAATTGTATCTTCACGTTAACATGCAAGAAGCTACAAGTAAAATGTCAGATGTGCTCAGACAGAGACAGTAAACACAGCTGAGGAAGCCTGAACCATCTGATTATTGTTGCTTATAGCGTTACAGTTACTGAACCAATACTTCCTGTTATAAAGTAAAATCCTCCGTGCTGTTTAACAAAGCTGAAAGAGTATAAATATATACCCGTCTTTCAGGTCAAGCATGATTACTCATAAACCTGAGCTCACATGACCTCTTGGCTTCAGAACAAACATCTGTGTTGAGCAATGACACGATATAATGGGCCCCGCCATTTAATCTCAAAACTTTCCTGTCTTTCATTGTCAGGTCTTAAACAACAGTGCAGCCTTTTGTCTGGATTTCCTTTCACCTGTGACAGAGTTTTGGCCACTCCCTTCAGTCGGTGCAGCATGGCTCGCAGGTCCTCCTGTTCGTCCACGACCTCTGACCTCTCCGAGCTGTTCAGGTCCCGGGTCAGGGGGAGGAGTAACCGTAGGATTGAATCCATCTCTTGTGTTATCTGAGTGGAGCAGAAACAGAGCAGAAACTTTAATTTATGTTTATTATAAAAGAATATTATTAATATTATTATTAAAGACTTTCACTATCTTAAATTTATTCTTTATATTAAGTTTCTATTCAGTTATTTCAGTTTTAGAAAGTAAACAGAGAAAACCCACTGTTTTCCCTCTTTTTAAGAAAAATGTGTCACATGTCGTCACAAACAACATGACTTGAGTGACATCAGTTATTTACATAATGGGAGGTGGACAGCATTACCTCATGATGACTACTTTTACCATACCTGACTCAGCTGGTCCCACATGACTGTGCTAAGTTCATGATATAATTATATCGGTTTGTTTTCAGATGATAGGAGGACAAATAAAGAGCCTTTTTCCTCAGACGTTAAACCACCAGAGGACTGCTGGTTCCTGACTCCAGCTCCCCTCCTCACATGTTTCTCCCCCAGAACTCCATTGAAGGACAAATAGTTTATCCCAGTTAAAGAAATACACTAAAAATAAAGTAGATGGCAGCCACAGCAAGCTGACATAAGAAAAGACAGAAATGCTACAACGCAGTAACTGAAACTGAGTAATGTTATATTATTTCCTTAATGGTGGAAAATCACCTGGTGCATTAGGGCTCCATGATGTTTTTGAATCATCCTCTTTTGCACAACTAGCTCAAATGACTCCAGATCAGAACCAGCCTTATTTATCGGTTCATTCAGCCTCTTTACGTCACTTGCTCTGATCCACAACACAAATAAAAAAGATCTTCACCGTCCTGCTGTAAACATCTGAGCTTCCTTGAGAAATCCAGTCTGCTCTGCTTGGAATAAAACTGAACCACAGCAACAAGCTGCCACCGTGTGAAGGGCTGTTCCAGAAAAAACAAGAAGAATTTTTTTCTAACCACCGAAGGTTTTTAAACTATAACACAACATATTTTCATCAATATGCTGAACTGAAAGTGTGTAAATATTCTTCATATCACATAAAGATTCTTAGGGACAGTTTTTTGTGATTTTCACTTAAACTGGGTCGAAAGATATTTAAAGGTGATATACCCGATTTCAAATAGCCTAGCTTAGAATGTTAACAAATGTAAACAAAGTCACAGAACTCTCAGCCCCTCCTATTGGGTAGAATTCCTAAGCCACGCCCCCCCCAGGTTTTGAAACACGCGTAGCCCCAGAAGACGACCGAGTGCAAGACACTGGTCCGCAGTTCATTCAAGTACCGTAACATGGTGGAATCACCGGTAAGTGGAAACAATATAACAACAAACAACTGACATTAATTGTTACTTTGTCCTGAACCTGATGCGGAACCATATGGCTGGACAGACTGTCCAATCATTCCTTCCGGGCCGAACCATTTGATTGGTTGATGTTTTTAGACAAATACGGGAGAACCACTTTTTTTTTTTTTCGTTTTTTTGTTTTAATCTTCACAACATATTTATCCATGCTGTGTTAAAATGTTTTTAATGGCCATGAAAAAAAATATGTTAAGCTAATTTGTTATGCAAATTAAGGATAGCAGCTTTAAATAGCCAAACTTTCGTTGTTGAGGCTAACAGTTGTATACCTCCTCTTTGCTGACTCCCAACTCCGCCGTCTCCAGCTCGGACAGCAACGAGGCGTCCAAGTGGCTCCTGGACTCCTGCAGCGACACCTCCTCCAGCAGCTCCTCCACCTGAGCCTGCAGCTCCCGAGAATGACCCCGCGCCGCCTCCGCCTCCTGCCACGCCTCGGCTAGCTGAAGTAAAACATTTACACAAGGAGCAATGCAAACATTAAACAATAATAAATAAGTGAGAACAAAAAGAGCAAAAACAGGGGAACAAAAAAGGAAATGTAGTTGTTTTATTTGACAATAACATGCGCAGACACTCATTAGAAGAGAAATCCTGATGAACCAGATTCCAGCTCAACATGAAACTAAAAGCGAGTGGAATCCAGACTTGTGGGTTCAGATTACAACAGCAGGGATGAGGTGATTGTTTTGCAATTCATTCCACAACCCCATCGAAACCGGGGCTGCCAGTCACAGAGCCGAAAACTGCTGCTGGTAAATGAGTGACGCTCATAGTGTTATTTGTGTTTAAAATGTGTATTTGCATATCTGTGTGTGTGCGTGTGTGTATATACCTGCTGTTTTTGCTGCAGACTGAGTCGATCATGCAGATCTAAACGTGTTTGTAAAGACGCCAAACTCGCCCGGAGCTCCGCGTTTTCTTTCCCCACAGCCTCCAAACGCTGCTCCAGCGTCTGCTCCTTTTGTGTGAGTCGTAACACCTGATAAATAAACAAACAAATACACAATCAGACATCTTAATTATGACAAGAGGCTTCAGATTCTCTTGACAGAAAGCAACTCAAAAATAATCTCTCCCAAAAGCCAACAATTAACATAACGATCAAACCAAATAGTTTTATGTTTTTATTTATCTTGTTGCTTAATTTCCATTGTGACTAAAACTTTTCCAACATTCTATTTCAATGTTGTTTTTTTTATTTTTTTTTATTTTCTGATGTTAATGTAAAGCCCATTTTTTTTTACAAGCCACTGGGCAAATAAGCAAATGTGTGATACCATCAAATCCAGGAAGTCCAGCCCTGACTTTGTGCTGACACTCTTATATGATACAGAATTTGTCCCTTTAGCAACAGCAGAACTTTATAGACTTTATAGAAGTCGAAGAACAAACATTATTTTCAATAAAACAAAAAATTGTTCACCCATATCTGCAGAGTCGGGCACAAAGTGAGAAATATATTACTTCTTCCTTTTTCCTGCATGAAAAGATTTCACCTTGAAGATTGTCAATTGCAGATAAAATATTTCTGATTAACTTCCTGATAAAAACGTGAGGCTAAAACATAAACTATCCATCTGAAAGCAGGTGAATGGAGCCGTTTTCATCAGGGTTTCAGAGACGTGGAACATTCGGGATGAGGTCAGCCGTGTTTAGAGATGCGTATCTGTCATATTCAAATGTTTGTTGTTCAGTAGTTACCTGCTCCCTCGTGGCACTGATCAGCTCCTCGTCCTGCTCCCTGTTCGGGTTTCCTTTTTCTCTCAGCTCCTGTTTCAGAGTCTGCAGTTCGTTGGACATCACCTTCTCCACCTCCATCGCCTTCCAGCAACATGGGAGAAGAAAAACAGATTTACAATTGACGCAAACAAACAGGGATGTTGGATGACTGAGAGTTTCAGGATCATTTGAGGGGAACTAGACGGTTGAATCTTATCGTTGTACATATTTCAATCGCAGGCACTGACTTTGCTCAAGAGAGGATAAATAATAAGAACTACTTTTTAAAATACATTATATATAAAAATGATGCCATCAAAATGCATTAAAATTGAAGCCACAGACTGGAATGAAATCTAATAAACTTCAATACAACACATGAACTTGTTAAACTTGTTGTTTGAAAACCCTTTTAATGGAGTGAATTTAATTGTAAAACAGTAAAAACCTTCTCAAATGATCTAAAGTTACAGCTCACATTTAAACATGAGTGATATTTGTGGTGAGATCGTTTAAAAACACTGTTTTTGGGTCCGTTTTGGAACCGAAACTTGTTGTTACAGGACTCATTCCACTCTTTATGTGAATAAAATCAGAAATTATCTTTCATTCGCCTCCAGTTTTAAATCCCAGGTCTTCACAAGTCATCAGAACAGCATGATAGATTTTCGATTTTCCTTTTGTATCATATATAAACCACGTGTTAGTATATGACGTGACGCACGTTTTGATTTGTTCCACACAGAAACATGAAATGATTTTTAGAAGGTTGATAATAAAAACGTAGAAGAACTAAGAGATCTCTGGAATGCACTGTGCCAGTCCTGGGAACCCCCCGCCCCCTCCCACTGTGGTCCGCTCTGAGACCATCGATTCCCCTGACTCAGCAGTTTTGGCGGGTTGCTGTCAGGTCCCATCACGGCCACATAATACAAGATGAAAAGCTGGTCCCTGCAGCAGACTGACGGGACATCTTGGTCCACTTGGGGACTTCTTCATCGGACTCAGACATCAGCAGGGGGAAGTTTGACCATCTGAACGAGTGTGAAACAGGAAGTGAGGCGGGTCAAAATAAGAGGGACGGGCGAGTGACGAGAGCAAAGCAGACACTGATGGACAAAAACAAAACCTGGCATGCAGACGTGTGTGTATGGGGGGGGGGTATCATTACTGCTGCCTCTTTGAACAAACATGGGCCTCTTCCACAACAGAAGCAGCACTGAAAATCACCAAATCATGATGAGAAACATTGTTGGGCCTCATCAAGCCCGAGTCCCTCATCAGCACAAACACACAGAGGTCTCAAACAACTGACGTCCCCGGGCCCCTCAGGGGAAGCCCAGAGAAATAGTTTGTCCCCTGGGATGAGGAAGGGGTGTCTGGGTAGGAGACGCACCATGAAAATGAGAACATTACTGTTTATATCTTAATCTATATCTCTGTGTGATGCATATTGTCTTTTCTGTTCTCGTCTGTGAGCTCGGCGTTGCTGACAGAGAGAGCAGAGGTCACGGAGGTTTGACTGAACTCAGGCAGCTCCTTTTCTAATAACGGCGAGGGATTTATCCCAGCTGTCCAATAACGCTCCCGAAATCCACAGCCAGCGTGAGCGGATCGCAAAACACTGAGTGGAATCAAGAGGTGAAAAGGTCAATGAAACAAACTACTGTTGATAGATTTAGCGACAATTATTACATTTTGTACAATTCTGTAGAAAACAGGATCTTTTTCTCCGATATGACAAAAACCTTTGACCAAAAACAGACAAAGGTCAAATAAAATAAACAAGATAGTTGTGATTTTGGCCCAAAGTCATCAAAAAATAGGTTTTTTGTCTTTTTTATAACAAAAGACTTTAATTTAAAAAATAAAATACCACTCATTTACATGTTTTTTCTTAAATACTTACTGCAACATGTCCAAAAATATTCAGTAGGTTTTCTTTTGATAAGCAACTAAAATTTTAAAACCTAAAAAATTCAGAATTTTATTTTAAAGTTGAATTAAATTTAATGACATTTTTAAAATATACACTTCAATCATAGTTTCGGTTCTTTATATAAAAGGACAAAAACATGTTTTTAACCTGCATTTTCTACATCTTCAGCAAAATAAAAAAAAAACAGATGACAACAACAAAAAATGCTAAAAATGTATAAATCTAAACATAATTACACGTGTTTAAAGAGGCCATTTCATACAAATTTCAGGACTTTGTGGTTATTTCTTAAGTATTAACCAGTAATATGAAACATTTTATATCTAAAAAACGTCAGGAAACACTGATTAACAGACCTTTCAATCTGTCTGCGTTAAAATTCGGGTGGTTCCTTCCGTCAGGCTGCTTCGACTGCAGCTCGTTCATATTCATTGTTTGAATTTGCTGGACTCTGATTGGCTAACAAACTAGCCTATGAGAACAAAGAATACTGTTTCCTGCCCCGCTGTGCATGGCAACGTCAGACGTTGTGTCTTCCTGTTTGCTACGTCTTATGCTACAGCTTTTAGCCAGCAGCATGCTAGGCGTGGTTTCAACTGCGGGAGCTGCTGAATACTAATGAACAAATGAGTTGTGATGAAACACATACAGGCCGTTCGGACTCGGGAGAACTCGGGTGTTATCGCCACCTGCGTAGTTTGAGAGATTAAAACTGAAAGAGAAGTTGTTGACCTGTTTTCACACCCACTATGAAGGTAAGAACACCTGTGGAGCTGAAATATTCAACAGAAACCTCAGAAAAAAACGTTTTAATGGAAGGGCCTCTTTAACAACCCACACTCACTTTCAAGACACATTTTTATTAAAATTTCTCCTCAATCTGTTCGGAGACTCATCACACCAGATCAGCATTTTATAAACAGAAAATTTTAAATTTAAATATTTACAGTTAAAGTCGTGTAACTTGTGGATTCGCTAACAGCTGTGATGCTATTCAAGAGACGAAAGACGGGCATTTTACCAGGACGACATGCTACAGAGGATCATTTCCTGTAAAAAGGTGTTGAACATAAACAAGGGAGAACGTGACGAGGTTCAGGAAAACAACTGTCTAAATGTGAGTGGAAGTAGAAAAGGTTGTAATGAGTCCAGCTGATATTGTTCACAGTCATCAGAAAACTAAACAATTTACTTTTGGCACTGCAGATTTTGATGTCTACTATGAACATTTTGACTCATTATGATGTCACACCTTACAGTGTTTTGGCAGCAGGTAAAGTTCGGACACAAACATCTTTACATCTACTCAGACTCTCTATGTTCCCAGTCAATATTTCCAACATTTGAATTTCAATAAATTATTCGATTTCATGGTGAAATAAAGTGAAAATACTAAATTGATCCTTGAATGCATCATTACACAAACTCAAACCTGCAAAACTGCTTTAAATAATGTTCCAAACTGAGTAAATGATCTGCACTGGAAACAGAAAACGACCTAAAACAACCAACATTTCCAGCTAATCTCCGTGCACATACTCCTGTTCTACTCAGGAATTTCTTATCTACTGTTTGTGTTTATGTTTCATTTTCTAATACACTGATAATGTTTCCCACAAGTTTGATCACAGACTGTTTCAACCTCTTTCTTTTCATTCCTAAGTTTAAGTTCCTGCTTCTTAAATAACTCAAAGTGTTTCTTATTATAGTTTACCAGTAAACGATTCATTTAAATTCATATCCTTGTGTGAACAACTAAACCTTGGCTGCTGTTTATACAATTGCTGCTAAACCATGTGACCTACACGCACACCATGGTATTGTTTTTATTCATCCGCTTCCTGAAATGAGCCAGTGTGGAGATTCACAGGGAATTTCTCATCACTCTGTCTGTTCTAACGCAGGGTGTTTTGCTCTGACTGAATTCTTTCCGCTTCATGTTTCACCAGTGAAGTTACAGCAATCTCCTCCCGCTTCCCGTCGTTCTTTGTTTACAATCTGACATTGTAATTTTGAGTAAAACCTCCATAAAACTTTTTGAAAGTCCCAGCACATGAGCGATCGGTTTGTCAGTCTGTCTTTTCCTTCACATTCTGGAGCAAAACGCTGCAAATACTTCCATCTTGTTCTCATGTAACTTCAAAACAAGTTCCATTTTTCTCAGATGCTGTAATGCCACATGAGTTAAATGTGGGAGGGCACTTTTAAAAAAAAAAATTGGGCTACATGCCTAATTTACATAAACAAATAACCTGGATCAAGCTGAACTGAAAACACTGCTCTGTTTTAATACAATGTAATTAAAAAAAACGACCTAAATTCTGACTAAGCATATCACGTCAAAATTTTAAATCACTTATTTTGATTCCAGGAGTCAAACTTTTCTTTAATCTTTATTTTTCATCCACTAAACTAGAGCATGAAACGGGTTTAGACTGTGTTGAGATGGTTATTTAACCAATAATGTGTCATAATAAAGCCTTTGGCTGCTTTTTCACTCACTTTCACTGGAGTTCTTGAACCCGACCATGATAACATGTTGTGGCTCGACACGGAAAACAAAAGAAAAGTCACGCTTAAAACATATTTTATCTCAATCAGCAGATAAAAGATAAAGACCTGAAACATCCTCCTGCATTTGATCATATATCAAGTCCTCAGCCAATAACTTTTTGAGAGAATTGTTTCATTCGCACCAAAATACTAATTTATGTGCGTCTTTGGTATTTTACATAGATTCAACTCATTAAATCAGAACAAATTCTGTCTTTTTTTACAAGATTTTTTTACTTTTCAACTGGGTGGTTTGTATGTCTAAATGATTTATTAGTCAGAATTAAGTGGCTTTTAAAAATATCAATAAAATGTATCGGGTGTTGGATGGAAAAGAGTGGAAAAAGTAACCTCCCTAAGATCAAAAGCGCTTTAAACTGCAGCGTAAAATCCTGGAGAAACATTAAAAAAATGAGTGACGCCTCCACTAAAACATATAAGAATGTAATTTATCGAGCAGCTTAAGAGATTCATGAAATAAGCTTCTGATTTGTGACTTCAAGTAGAGCACTTTGGCACCTGCTGGCATTTCTGTCATCAATAATAAATGTGTTTAATTTCATTCCTGGACGTCCCAGTCAGGAACGACAGCAGCTGGATTGTTTATCGTCTCGGCTGCACCATTTTTCTGTAGAGAAACTGCATCAGAGCACAAATAGACTGAATAGTCTCACTCCCCAAAACCTCCAAAAATAATTCAAGTTCCAGCATCTTTTTGTCAACTTATATTTACTATTACTGTTTGTTTTTATACACAGAAAATACAGCTGAACTCACCCAACCGGGCAGCGGTAATAAACCCTCAGATGTGAATTCTCTTTCGTCCAGTGTCTTTCCAGCCACACAGAGTCCAGCGTTAGCATGCAGGACGCCGAGCA
Source organism: Pachypanchax playfairii (assembly GCA_006937955.1). NCBI lineage: Eukaryota > Metazoa > Chordata > Actinopteri > Cyprinodontiformes > Aplocheilidae > Pachypanchax > Pachypanchax playfairii. The sequence continues at coordinate 2,110,211 of SSNP01000049.1, forward strand.
GACAACTAAAACACTTCCTCCACTTTACTCTCCTAAAAAGGAGCTCAAACACAAATTTTTATCTAAATTGACTCTTTCCTGAACTCCAAGGGAGTCGGTTTAGTCCCTCGGCGTTACTGCAGAGTGAGAAAGACATTCATAGTTCCTTATTCTGTGGACCTTGACTTATGGGAGGGTTACACTTGGATTCATCTTTAACTTTGCAAAAGTTTGCACATTTCAGAACAACACGGGGAACAGCTCCGTTAGAGTGAAACGTCACAAATTTAATGACTGGAACGACACGAAACTCGCTCTCGGACTGAAGAATGACTCAAGGTCGTCCAGCTGAGTGACCTAATCGGTTCCTCCATGTTTACTGATAAAGCAGCTGTGAAACGTACGTCAGACTTTTGGGTTTCATCCCAGCGAAAGGCGTTTCCTCGGGAACGCACGCTAAGAATCCTTAATGTTTGACTCAAACAGGTGTGAAGAGAGTGACCTGAGTCAGCTTTCAGTCCAGCTGTTGGCGTTTTTATCATTACGTTTCAAGATAAAAGTTCCCTTCATGTTACTCAGTAAAAGATCAGAATGTTCTTGTAAGGAGTTGTGGTTAATGAATAGCTTCATATACAGTATGATTAATCAGCTTGTCTGAAAGGATGGGAAAATAATGTCTAATAGCTCCTTTCTTGTATTAAACACAATAAATATGTAGTTTACTGTGATTTAAGCACAAAATACAATTTTAAAAGCAAATTGTTGTAAAATAAAAGTCTTTTTTTTTCCAGTTGAATGTAAAATAAAATCATCAGCTTGCAGATATTTCTAAAATTTTCTAATCTCACTTTTACCTTTTGTTTCTTCTTCTTGTTTACATATCATTTCCAATTCATCCTTTACAACACCGGCCTGATTACAACAAATCACAGCTACAGAATCCCTAAATCTACTTCTGTCTCCTACATTTAAATAAAAGCTGTCACTTTTTTTATTTTAATGTTTGTAAAACAAGAGTTTTACTCTGAGCCGATCAACAGCCGAATCAGTCAGTTGGATACAAGAGAGGCTGAGTTTCAGGTAACCGGGTCAAATTACAGCCCGACCGAGAGACTTGACAGGACAGCAGGTGTTCTGTTACCTGTCCCAGATGTGTGTGTGTGTGTGTGTGTAGGGGGGGGGGTTGTATTTCTGACCTCCTGAGGACCAGTTTCCTGACTTTTACTATCTTTCTGGGGTCCGAGGGTTCTTGTGGGGACCGAAGCCTGGTCCCCATGAGGGGGACTCCCCTTTTTAGGGTTAGGGGTTAGGTTTATAGGTATGGTGTGAATAGAGTTTTAGTTAGTCTTAGGGTTAGTTATAGATCAGTAATGGTTAAGGTTAGTAAAAGGGTTTGGGTTAGGTATAAATCTAGTTACTAAAATCAATGGAAGTCAATGGACGGTCCCCATAAGGATACCAAAACACACTTGTGTGTGTGTGTGTGTGTGTGTGTGTGTGTGTGTGTGTGTGTGTGTGTGTGTGTGTGTGTGTGTGTGTGGGTTCACTCACAGAGTTGAGTTCCTCTCTGAGTCGTTGAGTTTCCTCGTTGTGCTCCGACCGGACTCGACTCTGGTCATTCTCGGCCTCGCCGAGCGCCCGGGTCAACCGATCCACCTGGGCGCTCAGCTCCCTCACATCCTTCTCCAGGTCTCCCACTTGGCTCTCCCACTGGGACCGGCAGCCCTCCAGTTTTAGTCGCAGTTCATGTCGGTCCTGCTCCAGTTCCTGAACACACAGATGGAAACGATTCTGGTGTTGAAAATAACTCTAAATGTGACGTTAATCAGAAAGAGCAAACTCCTGTATTTTCATTTTACATCAGGACAATGTCCCATTCATCTATATGGAGGGGGCGGGGCTTAAAACATATGCTGAAACCAGCATATGTAAACTTCTGGTTTAGTCCTAGATTTTTTTAAATCTGTCAACGGGCTCAACTAAAATTTTACATGAAAATCAGTCAACACTAGTGCTCATGTCAACATTAGCTCACATGTGCAGCTGTGTCATTTCTCTTGTGCTTTTCTGAACTGTCTATAAATTCAGTAAATTATTACCAGGAAAATGAAAATATTCCACAAGAAATTAGAATTTTGCAAGTTGTTTATTAAACTCACAGCTTTTGTTCCAGTATTTCAAATAGCAACACTGGTGAATTTCATCAAAACTACAGCAGATACAGTGTGTTTGAGAGAAAAGCTTCACATCAAACTGGGAAATACAGTTTTTATTCAAATATCCTGAACTTTTTCTGTTTTCTGTCCCCTTGTGATGCACTAATAGGATATAGCAGATACTAATAGATGATTTTGTTTACACGTGTTTTTCTTATTGCTGCCTTTTGATATTATATTTTTATGAATATTTTTGACATATAATGAGCATCTGGCATTCGTTATGTAAATAACACATGGTCAAGTATTAAAACCAACTTAAATAGTCTATGTGTTTATTCCATACGGTTTTCCCCAATGTTTTTACCCTTAAAAAAAGATTTTCACAATCAAACGTCCCATTTTCTTTCTGCCCGAGCCCCCCACCCACTTTGAACTCTTGCTCTCTTTTTCGCAGCATATTTTACAGAAAAAAACTTGCCATTAATAACGTTTTACCTTAAACGGTGGATTATATTCAAGCAGAGTTCTTACCTCGAGTTTTTCCGCGTACTGCGCGTGGATCTTCTCGCTTTGCTCCTTCAGCTGACGGTTTTCCAGGAGCAATGCGTTTCCCAGCTGCGCTGCCAAAATAACCTCTTCCTCCTTTTGTTTCAGAGCAGCCAGGAGTTCAGTGGGGTCTTGGTAATCTGTCATTTCCTCCGCGCCATAGTCAAAGAAGAAATCCTCCTCCAGGTCCATTTGCTTGGACTTGAAGCTCCATCCATCCAGTCGATCCATGACTAACTTCTTAACTAACTCGCTTCCTTCTTCTAGAGATCTGCTGCTGTCTGTTGGGAAAAAGACGCACCGACGCGCTGCAATTCAGTCACGCGCGTCCGTTCATGACACCTGAGCGCAGCTTCTGCGTGCGTGGGGTGAGAGTGGGGCTCTCTCCGATGAAAGTGGGCTGATCCCTCACCCCCTCCTCTCTGTCACGGTGGGAACTGTCTGCGATCACCTGAGCAACAACCTGCTCCACCTGCAGACTGACACCTGTTGACATCCGGGATCTCAGCGCTGCGTCATCGCGGAAACATTAGACTCTGCGGCATGCAGAAAAACACGTCTTTTCTGTTTATTTATATGCTGGCGGTAAAAAAAAAGTTTTCAAACACCTCTTTTTTTTTCTTTTTTTTAATTTCAATTCAAGTCGTTCAAGTCCGATAAATAAATAAAAAATAAGATTGTCTCAATTTTTGTCATCAAAATCTATGAAACATCAAGTTGTTTTTCCCTCTACAATAAAAACCAAAGGAGAAACAAACATTTCAGTCTTTTATAAGTTTTATAAGATTTCTTATCTCATTCCAAGCACATTGTTTTATCTTTTTTATTTTACTTTAGTAGGTTGACTTTAGAGAAATAACTGACTCAAATCTGAGATATTTGTTCTTCATACAAGTTTTTTTCTCCAGTTTTAGACCACTTTATGTATTTTGCTTTACATTTTAGGGAGAGAAAAAATGTATTCAGTGAAACACTTGATATTTTTGACAGATTTAATTACAACCTAAATCCAAAGTTTCACAAGATTTACATTTCTGAAGCTTTTGGCTGATTAACAGCTTCACAAATGGATTTCCTCTCTAAATTTCCAGCCTGGTCTAATTGCAAAAACACAGTAACTACTTTTTTCCTCGTTTTTTCATCAACCAATCCACCGTGGAAGGTTTTTGATTGCCACAGAGGGGGGAGTGTCTGCATGCTTTGTCTCCACGCTCTTCAGAGGTTAAAGGTCGCCCTTGTGGAGCAGAGGGCAGAGTCTGGGGAATAAAAAAACAAAGCAACTTGATGCATGGCGAGGCTTTGTAGTCAGGGAAGCTGTAGCTTCTGTACATATGGCAGCAGCGACCAACAAACGCATGAAACACTGTACGTCAGAGCTCAGAACGCCTGGCTGCTATTGTCTCCATTGTTCCTGTTCAGTTTGTGTGCTGCTGGTGTGTTTCAATGGTTGTCACACAGATCGCCTGCTGTGAAGTCCTGCAGAGCTCAACAATACATTAAGCCAAAGCTAATAAACTACTCGAGCTCATGCATGTGTGCATGAAAGGAAGGAGGTGTCTAATCAAACTTTAGGTCCCTTAATAAGTAAAATTGTGACCTGCTATCTCTGCTCATAACAACCTTTTCCACGTCAGTCTGCAGGTTCTTCTCATGATGTTCTCCCACTTGTGATCACAAGTCTTCTTCTGTGAAGATACAAACCTGCTTCTGCTTATTTCATTTACACTCCCACATAAACCCTGGAGGATACAGCACAGATTATAAAGGCAGGGAGTTCTTTATTATTTTCAAGCACATTAATGTATGCAGCATGATTATTTTTATGGAGAGCAGGAAGTGCACCTTATTGTTTTTTAGTTTAACAGCTGATAATATCAGTAATACTTTGAGCTTGATTACTAGTTAGTTCAGAATTCACCATAGATAAAAGCTTCTGAAATGTTTGACTAAAGACACAACAGTAAACAGATATTTACTATCCCAAAATGCCATATTTTAAAGGCTATTAAATGATTTTTAACATAATACCTAAAAATAACACTTTGTTGCAGAATTTAAGCACCTTTTACACCTGTTAACATAAGTGGTAATGCCACCTTGAAAATATTTCCAATAATATACACACAATGGCCCTTGAATTTGATCCACTGTAGGCCACCAATGGACAAACTTGTTACATGTTGATCTATTTTAAGTGGCTGTTATCTTTGCTTTATTTGATAGAGGTATAACAGCACGTGTTATTTAAACGTTATTGTTCAATAAAACTAAATTACAATAATATTTTGTTTGTCACCTGTTTGCAGATGCCTTGTCTGTGCGCACGCCGACCAGCAGGGGGCGATGTGCGCACTGCCCTACATTTAAACCCTGTTGCAAGTTTTAAAACCTGACTAAGCAGATGTAAATCCATCGTTTATGTTTCCCGTGGTAATGAAGAGGAGAGTGGGAACTATTTCAGCTATCAAATCTCTGGGGTGATTAACATTTAAATAATCTGTGTAGTTATTGAAAACTCATTCTCAACATTAGCTTCTAAGCTAGCTGAGATGTGAATATCGAGTCTTGCGGACCAGGTAAACTCACCTGTTGTGTCTTTACTTCATGTCCAGGTACCCGGGTAGCTGCTGCCTGTCACGGTGCGGATGTGACGAGCTGCCCTGCCCGCTGCTCACCTGGCTGTCTGCGGAGCTCAGGTGTGTGTGTCCGGACCTACAAGGTGAGACGCACCGCAGCCTCTTGCTAATGCAGCAGTGTGTGTCACATCATGTTTAGTTAATAAATTCACCTACTCTGTGCTCTTAGCTGTGTTCAGTTTATTTTTAAAAAAACAACCTAAAATTGACATTGAGGAATGTGAGTTTTTAAGTTGAAACATTTATTTTGTTTATTTGTCATAAGTAGACATTGTTGGCATGATAACACAGCAGAGGAGGAGTTGAGATACCTGACCTGTTTTTTATACTTGTGTGCAGAATCAGGACTTTGGGATCTGAGTTTCGGGTCCCATAAACCTGATGTGTTAAATAAGCTTCACGTTAAACTCTCGATTGTGTATTTGTTTTTTTAGTTAAAGTTTTCTTCATGACTTATTGAAGAGCTTCAGATTTTTGCGTAAAAGTTGTTTTGATCATCTTTTTCTTTTCTTTACAATTTTTTGACTGATACATTTCAGTTGCTTCAGGTAAAATGTTATTTCCTTCTTTAGGCTCGGAGGCAACTGCTGATGTCTTGCTGGTTGAAGAGCTGAGAAATTTGCTGTCGAACTTGTCCTCTCCCCTCGTAGTCTTGACCTCTGATTTGCTGGAACCGTCCATCCTCTACAACATCACTGGTGAGAAAAAAAAATCATCGAGCATGTGTTTCTCATTTTGACTCTGTATTTATGAATCAAATCTTTTATTTTCCTCAGAGTTCCTCGTATCGGAGTTACTAGCAGCTCACGTGAACAAGTTTAAAGAGTCACACCCTGATGAAACTCGCACAGGAGAGTCTGTGAAGGAGCAGCGAGTGGAAGATGGAAGCAATGATGTTGAACAGACTGATCAGGAATGTGAAGAAGGTGATGCTGCAGACACAAACAGAGAAAAGGCGGAGCTGCAGGCCGAGTGGATTTTAACGCTTCACGCACTCGGTTTGGACGCCTCGTCTCACTTTGAAGAGGTGCAGAATGAGGTAAGCCTCCTAAAAAGAGAATTGTTCCTCTGAACCGAGAACTCGAGTGTATAAAAAATTAGTTTTAATTCAGGTGAAGTCAAGGATTGATCGTCTACCAGGTGGAGACATGACACGCCCTCTTCTCACCACCTGTCTCAGCTCAAAGCAGTGGGTAAGTTCTCAGGAAGGCTTTCACCTCGGCTACTGTGAAACTTTTTAACATGAATATTTGCAGCATTTCCCCTCTGTGTGTTTCAGACGGAAGTGACGAAGGTCAGTCAGATTCTGTCCGAGGACTACGGCTGCCGGCGGCAGATGATGATCAAGCGCTTTCAGGTTACGCTGGAGTCATTTGCGTGGGGAGAAAAACAAAAGGTAGCCATGTTGAATCGCTGCAACAACAACTTCAAACAAAAGTGGATCATTTAGTTTTTCTTTTGCCAAACTTTATTTCATAAATGTAACATTTTATAATGATTTTCTGTTCAGTTTTTCTATTAATCTGGTTTACATGTAAAATAAATAAAAACCCATTATGGTAGAAAACTTTTTACTTTGAACATTCAAAAACTGAAACTAGCTGAAGCTGTTAATGTTCAGAAAAATCAGACTTGAAACCACGTGCACAGTCTCACATTCCCTCCAGTGTGTTGCACTAAGTTTACAGCCGTGCACACTTTAGTGTTCTCACTTTTCTTTCTGCACAAGCGTGAAACTTGCAGAGCATGCAGCAGGTTCCCCATTTGTGCAGATAATTAGATCCCTGTTTTGCTGTGCTGATCTTAGATTCTTAGACTCAATGATATCATCATTTGGAAAGACTGATGTCATCACAACGTGTCACCATTAAAAAAAAAAAATAATGAGAAATGAATCACTGGAATCAGGTCTTAGGACATCTGTGAATGCAGCGCCATCTTGTGGTCAAGTTCAGAACACTGATCTGATTTGCAGAACAAACATCCATTCGTCCATTTTCTTAACCTGCATTTTCCTATTCAGGGTTGTGGGGAGCTGGTGTCTATCTCCAGCAGTTATTTGTCGAGAGGCGGAGTCACACCTGGACAGGTCACCAGTACATTACAGGGCCACATATAGACAGACACCACACACACACCCAGGGACAGTTAAGAGCTGCCAATTAATCTTATGCACGTTTTTGGACTTTGGGAGGAAGCCGGAGTCCCTGGAGAAAACCCATGCATGCAGGGGGAGAACATGCAAACTCCATGCAGGAAGGCCCCAACCCGGATTCAAACCCAGGACCTTGTCACTGCAAGGCAACACACTGCACCACCGTGCAGCTGCAGAATAAATAATTAAATGAAAATCCAGTTTAAATGTTTTAGTAAATGTCTCGTTCCACCAGAACATATTTAACACACATTGACGGTGACTCTGAATCTTTGAATGTCTGGCAGGATGATGGGGCTCCTCACCTCATCTCTAAGGCTGAGTCTGGTCGCCCTACAGAGGAAGTTCATTTCAGCCACTTGTCAAGCTTGTTCTTTCAGTCAGAATCCACTAAAGAGATCTGTATGTGTTCTACTGATGTCTTACGCAGGATTCAGACATCATGAACAAACCAACTTTATTAACAAAGCTTATAAAAAAACAGCCAGTGTTGATCAAAGTGCTGCGTATAAACCCATGCCATCGAAATCAGTTAAAACTAAACGATATGTTAAAAAGCATGGGAAATAAACCCAAATAAAAAGGGTGAAAGAAATAAAACGAGAGCAGAGAAGTTAAAACAAACAGGAATATTTTAGAATCGATTTTCACAGGAAGCCAGTGGAGAAACTTTGAACTTTTGTCTCTAAAGGAAGGCAGCACTATCATCCTGTCCCAAAAGTTATGTGGGGAAGCGTGAGTAAATCAAAGACTCTAACTGTAACATGTTTCACCTACAGGAGCGCAGTGCCGCTCTAGCCTCAGTGCCTCCTATTGTGTCTCTCTCCGGATCATCACAAGTGTCTCTGTCTCAACTGCTGGCTGCCAGAGAAGATCAGTCCTTCATCGAACCAATCAAAGCTGGAAAGACCACGCCCGTCTACAAGGTACAACCTGAAACGTGTTATCATGGGTTAACATCTTCTAATCTGCTTCTGTCTGATCATTTTAACTCTCACCAGATGTTGATGGGCAGTGTTCCAGACAGAGGAGGACGGCCGGGTGAGATCGAGCCTCCGATGCCGATGTGGGAAGGACGAAGAGCACAAGGACACAAAGGAGGAAGAGGAAGTGAACACCAACACAAGCACAGGAAGAAGAAAGGAAAAAAAGAGTGACCTGCCGGTGCAATGCTGCAGATTATTTTATTTACAATTATGAATCTGTATAGTTTGTAGTTATATGCACGTACACCCTTGTGTACATTTAAAAAGCTCTGGAAAGCTTGTAACTGTGTGCTGATGCGGTATTTCTGTATTTTTTTTAGGTGAAGGAACAGAGAAAATGAGTTAATTAAACCATAAATACTTTACCAAAGATTTATTGTCAGTTTTGACATAAATGTATTTACAGATTAGCCTAAAGAAATTACCTAATTACCTTTTTTTTTGCTCCTCTGAGGTTAAATAGAGGAGCTAATATAAATGCAAAAATCAGTTGATTCATAGTTTTTATATATTAAAAACACATTGAGTTGATCACAGCAGGGGGTTGAGTGGTTTGCATGTTCTTATGCATGGTTTGTTTTGGGAGTCAGTTTTCATCTCAAAGACCAACAACGTGACCTGTGTGTTTCTTTGTTCTGTCATAAACCTGCTGCCAGTCTTAGGCACCAGACCCTCTGCAGATCTGCACAAGATCAAGCAGGTTGATTTGCTCTGAGATAATCCAGTCGCTTATTTGTTGATGTTTTACTTCCAAAGTGCCAGACTTTATTTTCATCTATTAAAATGACCTTGAGGCACTCTGAAGAGTAAGGAGTTTTTATTTAGCCTTTTTCTTTCATAACTTTCAAAATAAAAACATTTTGCACATTAATATTAGTTTTACTGTGAAAGGCGAAGTTTTTCAAATTCAGCTGATTTCTCGATTCAGAGAGTTATGGGACTGAATAAAAATATTTAACACCTTTGTTAGGAAAACAAAAGTCAGTTACACAATCGCTTGCTTACCGGAAGTCAGTCGGGAGATAAATGATGTAACACATGGAAAGTTCCGGATGAAGTAAAGGTCGAAATAAAACTGCGAGCGCGTGCGGTTGCTGTTTAGTGTAGAGTTTGTTACAAACAGTTTAATCTTGCTAATTTTTTAAAATGCCCAGAGGAAGCAGAAGCAGGACGTCCAGGATGCCCGCCCCGGCCAGGTAAAACTTCGTTTATCATCTTAATGTTATTAAAGCTTGTAGAAACATAACAAATGAATCGTTAATCGTGAGCTAGCAGACATGCTAACGATCAGGTAACGTTCGTTTACGTCGTTAAACGATGTCAAATGTGATTCAGCGCTTTTTATAACTTTAATTACATCTGAACATTTCTTACTATTTTAAACGCAGTGTCGCGTCATATAAAACGCTTCAACTCTGAAGGTCACCGTGTTCAACTTGCATCGAAAGTTTTTCTAACACATTAAAAACGTTACCTGATTTTAAAAATCCAAGGCTTTTCTAATTCTTCAAACAACATTTTTTTCCTATTCTGTTAATTCCTAGGTTGATGTAAAGCATTTTTATTTAAATGTTCTTTTATTAAAGTTAAATGCCAAAACTGCAGTAATTTATAATGCACTAACTTGTTTATCATTGTTTATTAAATATAGATGATGTTTTTGATGATGTACTTGCTGCTTGTTGTTATTAGTCATAATGGGTGAAAATTTGGGGCTGTTTTATATAAATAAAACTGCATGTCTCTGTTGTGTAACTGTCCAGAGTAAATCAGGGATCTTAGATGAGACACTCTTAAACACTAAGCACTCACCCAATTAGTTCAGCTAATTGGAAAGTCTGATAAGCGCTTGTTAGTTTATTTCAAGTGTTTGTGTTGACATTCTCATGTAAACTGACCTTCTAACAGCCGGGCGCCTCCATCACCTCCGCCTGCATCCCACGCAGCGCCTCCTGCATCCCACGCTCCAGTCCCCATGCAGGCGCCTCCATCTGCTTTAGGAGCGCCGTCCGCTGCACCCAAACAGCCGGGCATGTTTGCACAGATGGCAACAACAGCCGCCGGTGTGGCAGTGGGCTCTGCAGTGGGACACACCATCGGCCACGCCATGACCGGAGCCTTCAGTGGAGGACACTCGGAGCCCGCCAAGCCTGACGTCACGTACCAGGTAAACTGAAATGTAGCGTTGCAGTTAGACTGGAGTGGCATCATAGAGGATTAGCGTGTTGAACACGTGGCAGGTCAGATGTTAAGAGCACAAACACACAGACAATACCATGAGTACTTATTCTAAACCATCAGCACTATAACTATGATTATATATTTTCTAATTTAGAAACAAAAGTTGAAATGCATAAGTTTGATTAAGGTCATGGAGAATATCTTGACAGAAGATGTGGCCCATTTAACAAAACAATTCCCCTGAACAACCTGCTTGTTAAACATTAATCTGTATTTTTTTAAATAAAGGCAGTAGATACATAATCCTCCCACCCTTCTGTGTTTGCCAGGAACCGTATCAGCAGCCTCAACAACAGCAGCAGCAGGTTTGCTCCTATGAGATGAAGCAGTTTCTCGAATGTGCCCAAAACCAGAGTGACCTGAAACTCTGTGAGGGATTCAGCGAGGTCCTCAAGCAGTGCAGGTTTGCTAATGGTGAGTGTCATGTGTTTAATGCTGATTTGTTTATAACTTCCAGCTTTATTTATTTTAGATGACATATGTAAACATTTCACAATTTATATCCTTCCCTCCAATTGTTTCTGCATTCCTGCATTTGTCTCTTACACAAGAAGCTTTGCACAAACACTTTGACATTCACGCTTCAAAAACGTCCAGCTCATGCAGTGGGATTAATTTATGCCCTCAATCTTAGTTAAACATGTTAAAGGGCATGTGAAGGAATGAGTTTCTTCTACTACATCACATTGTTAAATAAAAATACAGGCAATCAAACATTTTTAATGCTCATCTGATAATAAATGGAAGATTTTAACATAATGAGTAAACCCCCTTGACGCCGGGAGGCAGAGATGCATGACTCTGCATTAATATAGTGAAGTGTTGTAGTATTCAATGTGGCCACAAGGCAGAGCAGTGCTTCGTCTTTTCAAGCTCTAAAACTGCATTAAACCAGCGTTTTTTTTCTTTCAGTTTAAATTTGCCTTCATTTATTAGTAAAGCCAAAACTTTTTCCTTCTCCGCAGGTTTATCTTGAGAGGAGACTCCATCCAGCAGCATGAAGATAACGTGGTGTCGTCACATCAATCACTGGCGGGAGGTCATTTTCGAGGGATCACTCAATAAACATTTTAACAGTTGATCAGTTATTTAATTTGACAGTGCTTCAGAGTTTGTAATCAGAGTCTTATAAATAATGTTTATATATTTTGGTGTTTTGAGTTTGACAGTAAAATACTTAGAATTTACAATTTCTCCCAAATAATCCAAGATAGAATAAATAGAAAACAGTTTTTCATCTTCTGGATTTAACAATGCTCATGTCAGCTTGGAACAAGGTGGAAACAAATAAAATATCTTGGATCATAATGAGAGTGATTTATTAAACCCCCCTCCCCGGTCAAAACACATCTATTTTTATCCAGGAGTTCTTTTATTTAAGTGTGAACAGCAGAACGGTTCTCCACCTGTCGTGTCACTCGGATCTGAAATAATGTGAGAATAAACGCGTGTTGCTGAGAGACGAGGGATCTGCTGGGTGTTATTCAACAGATCTGGTTTTTGTGTGTGTTCGGCTCGAGTCGCTCCGGCTGCTTTTTCACCTGCTTATTTTAGGCAGCTGACATTAAAGCTCACCCCTCACAACATGGCAGCAGAGATCCCCAGGAACATGCGACACAGTCGGAGTCACGGTCAATCCACTTGTTGGTGATTTTTTTGTGAGCAAATTTTAATAATGGAATCCATTAATATCAGACACGGTGAGTAAGAAGGATTTCTGTTCATTTGTGAGCAAGAGAGATGTAAAAACCATTTGGAGGTCAGTTCACGTGTCTTATTGATTCATGCGGCTTGTAGTTGAATATAGATAATGTGTCTGACATGAGGCAGAGAAAGCTGATTTAGGACTTTTTTTCTTCAGCATTCAAGTGAAATAACTCTTTAAAACTGCTCTTCAAAATAAAATACACAGGGCACAGATAGTAAAGTAATATATTTGAAAAATTAGCAGCTAAATTTGACCACAGTAAATAATTTTGTCACATTTAGCTTTTCAACCTTACAATAAAATGTGAACATTCACATTTATTTAGAAAATGACCGTGTTATGTTTAAACATGGAACAAAATGAATTAAGTGAAATGGAAACTTTTGATAAAGAGATTTAGTTTTAATTGAAGCTGAATCTAAAGCTCATCTACTGAGAAATAAATCCATAATGAGATTAAAGAACAGTATTGTGGTCATAAAATAGTGGCATATAATTAAAACATGTACAGATTCTGAGAGCCATCCTTTATAAAATCCAAAATTTGAGAAATGTTCTTGTAATTTTATATTTACCTCCCCTTCAGCTGATAAGAGCAACGTCGCAACATAATTTCAATTTAAATGTTCAAAGCGAGAGATAACCCTTTAAAGAGTCTAAATATATATCGTTTTATGTAAACAATGAAATTAAGTGGTATTAAATTAAAACTGCAGTAAAGTGCCCTACCAAAATAAAAGCAGGGGAACTAGACACAGCAACATACAGTAACATAGATATTAAAGCTGAAACTAAGTAACGCCCCCTGGTGGCTGGTTCCAGTAAAAGATTTAGGTCCACAGCTCAAGATGTCAAGTGTCTGATACCAGTTTTATTTATTTGTCTGTTAACTGAATAACTTGAAGAGTTGGATAAAAATGTCAGGATAGGTTAGGTACAAGTATTAATCATTTAGATTGTGGGCGTGATCTGCAAAACCGCCAAATAACGATTGAACTAATGATTTTAAAGTCATTTAAAATGCAAATAGTGTGTTTTTATAGTAAAGGAATACAATATTGTTGAGAAAATAAGTCTTTGCATTTTAGGTTTACATTATATTATTGCGGACATTTGGTGCTTTTCAGGTTTCACTTGTTGCCCAGAAAAAAAACAAACTCCCTGGGTAAGATTGGACTGAATTTAATCTGGTCTAATCTGAGTTATCATCACTGTTGTATATCCTGCAGCCCGGTGTGAGCTGTAAGAACGAGGTAGTTGTGTATTTTTGGTGGTGAAGCAACATCATGACCAAAGAGGAGGAGATCCCCGACTGGGTGGGAGCGAAGGAGTTCTACGACAAGTACGAGCCCAAGGAGATTCTGGGCAGGTATGAACACGTTTATTTAAAAAGTGCTGAATTAGGTGCTGAACTCAGGCTGTATTTTGCTTGTGAAGTTTTTTTTTTTTTTTTTTTGCAAAAGATAAAAGTCCTAACAGAAACACTTAAAAACCTTAACTTTCCTATTTCTAGTCTTATTTAGCAGCTCTCTTCTATCAGTCTTAAAGGAAATGCTTGAAAGCTGGAACCTGCTCATCATCATTCCTGACCAGCTGTCATGACGTTATGTGAGCTTCAGTGAGCAGCATGTATTCACTGCAGAGTAGTGGACAAAGGTTTAGTGTTGATGAATGGAGGTCATGCAGATTCTCTCTCACACGCAGGTCATCAGGTCACTGGACGTGTTCTTGGACAGCCTTCTTCACCACTCGCCCTCAGTCTAATTCACAGTTCCATTTCATTCATGCACATCTAATGGATGGTTGTATGTTGTTTTTTTTTTTTTTTGGTTGGTTCTCAGAGGAATAAGCAGCGTGGTGCGTCGCTGCGTCAACAAGCGCACGTCGCAGGAATATGCAGTAAAGATCATCGACATCACCCCCTCCGATAAGATGACTCCTCAGGAGATTGAGGAGATCAGAGAGGCGACGGTGAAGGAGATCGACATCCTCAGGAAAGTGTGTGGACAGGAAAACATCAGTAAGCTCCCCAAAACATCTGCATCCATATTCTACTCTTAATCTTAGTTTTGTTGGAAAAACTTCACACTAGGACAGTTTGTTTGATGATTGATGACTTAGCTGAGTGGATTCTCGTCTCCAGTACAGCTTAAAGACTGTTACGAGTCCAAAGCCTTCTTCTTCCTGGTTTTTGACCTGTAAGTGCTGCATGACATTGAACATCTAGCTGCCCAAACAAACTGGAGCTCCTCAGAAATGTAACCTTCATTCCCTCAGGATGAAGAAGGGGGAACTTTTTGACTACCTCACAGAGAAAGTTACTCTAACTGAAAAGGAAACCAGGTCAGTAAGCTGGTCTCCTCAAAGTATTTAATAAAAGAGGTTTTATTTTTTTAAAATTCAGTGATTGTTGTGTTTTAGAAAGATCATGCGTGCGCTGCTGGAGGTGGTCCAGTTTCTTCACTCCCAGAACATCGTCCACCGGGACCTGAAGCCTGAAAACATCCTTTTAGACGATAACATGAACATCAAACTCACAGACTTTGGCTTTGCTGTTCAAATCCAGCCTGGACAGACACTCAAAGGTGAGTGAAATCTTACACAGTGGTCAACAAAATCACAAAGACAGGAAGTCATTCGATCATTTGTCCAAAAAATGAACATTTACATCTACAAAAAAGTCAGATTCTGACAATATTTAAGATTTCAGTCCTTGTATGATATTTAAGTCTTCTTTACCGCCTACAGTGAGAGCGTCAGTACACCAACTGTTGGTGGTCGGTGGAGAATCTGGATCTGGTTGCAAAACATGCCCTCTTGCTATGAAGAGCACAGGACGCTCCGATCTATTTCCTGCAGTCACAGATGTTTGCAGTGAAATGACCTTTTCAAATAGACTTCTCAGAAAGCTTAAGATCATTAGCCATAGTAGCTGCCAAGTTGAGTTTCTCCTGAACTGTATAACATCAGAGAGTAAAGCATCGTGCTATAAAGCTCACATTCTGTCTAATGTATGTTCTAATGGATTGTTTCAAAATGATAAACATTCAGATGAAATTTTGTTGCATGAAAAAAAGGCAAGACAGTGTGTTTAGTCAATGAAACTTAACATTTGTTTTATTTTAACATCCATATCTTAGTTGGTCCATCCACGGCTCAATGTGTAATTTTTGCAGAAGTGACAACTTTGACTGGGTTTTTTCACAAAACTGTCTGCTGAAAACTGTCTCCAAACTTCCAAAAATAATTTTTACAGCTGCAGGATTATTCATGACTTTCATTCACATACAGTGGGGCAAAAAAGTATTCAGTCAGCCACCAATTGTGTAAGTTCTCCCACTTAAAAAGATCAGAGAGGCCTGTAATTTTCATCATAGGTATACCTCAACTATGAGAGACAAAATGAGGAAAAAAAATCCAGAAAATCACATTGTCTGATTTTTAAAGAATTTATTTGCAAATTATGGTGGAAAATAAGTATTTGGTCAATAACAAAAGTTAATCTCAATACTTTGTTATATAGCCTTTGTTGGCAATGACAGAGGTCAAACGTTTTCTGTAAGTCTTCACAAGGTTTTCACACACTGTTGCTGGTATTTTGGCCCATTCCTCCATGCAGATCTCCTCTAGAGCAGTGATGTTTTGGGGCTGACGCTGGGCAACACGGACTTTCAACTCCCTCCAGAGATTTTCTATGGGGTTGAGATCTGGAGACTGGCTAGGCCACTCCAGGACCTTGAAATGCTTCTTACGAAGCCACTCCTTCGTTGCCCGGGCGGTGTGTTTGGGATCATTGTCATGCTGAAAGACCCAGCCACGTCTCATTTTCAATGCCCTTGCTGATGGAAGGAGGTTTTCACTCAAAATCTTACGATACATGGCCCCATTCATTCTTTCCTTTACACGGATCAGTCGTCCTGGTCCCCTTGCAGAAAAACAGCCCCAAAGCATGATGTTTCCACCCCCATGCTTTACAGTAGGTATGGTGTTCTTTGGATCCAACTCAGCATTCTTTCCCCTCCAAACACGACAAGTTGAGTTTCTACCAAAAAGTTTTATTTTGGTTTCATCTGACCATATGATGTTCTCCCAATCCTCTTCTGGATCATCCAAATGCTCTCTAGCAAACCGCAGACGGGCCTGGACGTGTCCTGGCTTCAGCAGGGGGACACGTCTGGCACTGCAGGATTTGAGTCCCTGGCGGCGTAGTGTGTTACTGATGGTAGCCTTTGTTACTTTGGTCCCAGCTCTCTGCAGGTCATTCACTAGGTCCCTCCGTGTGGTTCTGGGATTTTTGCTCACCGTTCTTGTGATCATTTTGACCCCACGGGGTGAGATCTTGCGTGGAGCCCCAGATCGAGGGAGATTATCAGTGGTCTTGTATGTCTTCCATTTTCTAATAATTGCTCCCACAGTTGATTTCTTCACACCAAGCTGCTTACCTATTGCAGATTCAGTCTGGTGAAGGTCTACAATTTTGTTTCTGGTGTCCTTTGACAGCTCTTTGGTCTTGGCCATAGTGGAGTTTGAATACTTATTTTCCACCATAATTTGCAAATAAATTCTTTAAAAATCAGACAATGTTATTTTCTGGATTTTTTTTCCTCATTTTGTCTCTCATAGTTGAGGTATACCTATGATGAAAATTACAGGCCTCTCTGATCTTTTTAAGTGGGAGAACTTACACAATTGGTGGCTGACTAAATACTTTTTTGCCCCACTGTACAACTCATTTTCATTGGGTCTAGGTTTTGTTTATTAAAGACCCACTCCGATAATCTTTTGAAATATTTAAAGCATCTCAGTGGTTAAACTAGGGCTGGGCGACATGGCTTAAAAAGAAAATCTCAGATTTTTTTTAATTCAATTTCAGATTTTCCCCTACTTATTAAGGAAAGTACAAACAACGGACAACTTTAAGCGACCGGCTACAGTTAGCTGTTTGAAGCTAAGGTTTGTTGGTCACTGCTGGATGCCTCTGTTTCAGGTGTTAGAATATGTTTATGGTGCTGCTGCCTTTGACTGAGATGGGCTTTAGGCTAATGTAGAAGCGTGGAGTCTCTTGCATGTCTGTCGCAGCAAACCACGAGAAACTAATGCTACAGAAACTCCGGGGAGCCAAAAAGCGCCACTACACAAAATCTTAATTTATTTATTTTTTATATCGCTCGTGACAAAAAATTCAAATTAATTCATTTTTATTGATTTATCGCCCAGGCCTAGGTTAAAACCCAGGTGCACCATTTGAAAAACGACAAACAGCTTTTCTCTCATTTGGGACAAAATCCTCTTTACCACCTTTAAGATACATCCTCTAGCATGTTTGTTTCTGCTAGCGCTATAAACAGCAGTGGCCCATCCAGTGGCTTTTCCATGTCATAAATCCAGTCTTTTTTTCGACGCATTTTTGCATTTGCTACTGATTCATAGTGGTTTGAATGCAGAAATATTCAATAAGGCAATTTTGAGCTTAAGTTTCTTAAGATATGTCCTCTAGCATCAGAAAAATGCCACAAGAACATGTTAACACGAAAAACACAATTTTCATTGGAGTGGGTCTTTAAAGTCTCAATGGAATTCTATTACAGTCATCCATCTGTTCCTTATACCTACTTGAGCTATCGATTTTAGCTAGTTTATAACACAGTTTTAATTCTGAGTGTTTATACTTTTCTTTACAACCATTTTATTGCTTTTAACTATATTAAAAATGCTTGATTTCCATTTTGAGAGATTCTTCCAGAGACCAGACCTTGTTCATGTGTAAAATGAATTTAAAATTGAGCAGAAAGCATGTAACAGCTGCTTGCTGTTTTATTGTGTCCATACTGCAGAGGTGTGTGGAACGCCAGGTTACCTGGCTCCTGAGATCATCGAGTGCTCCATGGATGCAGGACACAGAGGTTACGGTACAGCTGTGGACATGTGCGTGTCCAGATATATGGTTATATGTGCCGCTCAGACGCTTGATATACCGACTGTTTCTGATCCTCCACTTTGCAGATGGAGTGCAGGAGTCATCATGTACACACTGCTCGCAGGTTCTCCGCCCTTCTGGCACAGGAAGCAGATGCTGATGCTGCGTATGATCTTGGCAGGGAAATATGACTTCTCGTCTCCAGAGTGGGAGGACCACTCAGACACCGCCAAAGATCTGGTAGGGTCCAGTTTTTCTGTTTCTTTTCACTGATATATTAAAGCGTAAGAAAAGAGTAAAAAGCCTCCTGTTGTTTCTTCAGATCTCACGGATGTTGGTGGTGGATCCAAAGCAACGTTTCAATGCTACAGAAGCTTTGAACCACTCATTCTTCTCCCAGTATGTGGTGAATGAAGTGCGACAGTTCAGTCCATACAGGAGGTTCAAGGTGAGACAGAATAGACAAATTGTAAACAAATGATCAGTTAATAAAAAGAACACAGTAGATCATTTTCTAACAAGATGCAGATTTTGTGAGAACTTGCATGTGCCAACAAAAACCTTTTTCACATACAACAACCATAAACCCTGGTTCACCCCCAAAACTGAGGCAGCTTAGACAAACCTAGTCTGCAGGGAATCAACACATGGCAGAGCAGCTGAATGTTTACTGCTGCAGATTTGATAAGCCGTCCTTCACACCTTCAACCGGTATGGACATCACCCACTGTTCTCCAACACCACTGCCCCACACAATCTCTGAAGGTCTGTGAGGATAAGTTGCGTCAGCTCTTCAGGAGACAAAAAGAAAGGAAGGCTCCAGGTCCAGATGGTGTGTCTCCTTCCTGTCTAAAGGTTTGTGGTGAACAGTTGGACCCCATCTTCACCAAAACCTTCAACACCTCACTGGAGCTTTGCAAAGTCCCATCCTGCCTGAAAAGCTCTACCATCATTCTGGTCCCCTAAAAATCCTACATCCAGGGATTAAATGACTAAAGACCCTGAGAAATCTTTTGAAAGGCCGGTGTTAAACCACGTGATGTCCATCACAGGACCCCTGCTGGACTCCCTGCAGTTGGCAGACAGGACAAACGGGATGATGCAGTCAGTCAACATGGGGCTGCATTGCATCCTGCAACACCTTGACACTGCAGGGACTTACTCTGGGATGTTGTTTGTGGACTTCAGCTCAGCAATTAACCCCAGCCTCTCAGACGTCCTCCCATCAAAACGGTCCCAGCCTCCACCTGTCAAGAAA
Source organism: Pachypanchax playfairii (assembly GCA_006937955.1). Taxonomy (NCBI): domain Eukaryota; kingdom Metazoa; phylum Chordata; class Actinopteri; order Cyprinodontiformes; family Aplocheilidae; genus Pachypanchax; species Pachypanchax playfairii. Next base: position 2,129,796 of record SSNP01000049.1, read on the forward strand.
CTTTCTGATAGACAGGAAGCAGCAGGTGAGGCTGGGAAACCTGGACCATCAGCAATGGTGCCCCCCAGGGATGCATCTTGCCTCCCCGCTATTCTCCCTTTACACAAACAACAGCTCTTCCAGTGATCCAAATTCCTGAAGTTTGCAGTTGACGTGACAGTCATCGGCCTCACCAGGGACAGAGACAAGTCTGCTTACAGACAGGAAGTGGAACAGCTGGTCTTCTGGTGCAGTCAGAACCATCTAGAGCTCAACACTCTAAAAATTGTGGAGATAGCATAGGACTTCAGGAAGCGCCTCCTACCCCTGTCCCCCATTATCATACACAACACACCTGTAACTATGGTGGACAGATTCAGGCTTCTGGGAACCACCATCACCCAAGACCTGAAATGAACAGCCAACATAGAATTAGTACCTAAGAAGGTCCAACAGAGGTTGTACTTATTGTGGCAGCTTAATAATAATAATAAAGATGAAGTACAATAATAATAAAGATGAAGTTTAAACCTTCACTTCCATTAGTCATATTGATGGATGTGAGATCTCTTGTTAACAAAATTAATGAACTTGAAACTCTGTTGAAGACCCAGCCAGAGTATCAGTAATGCAGCATCACGTGTTTTACTAAGACGGGGCTTAAGGAGCATATCCCGGACTCTAGTGTGTCTGCCTGGCTTTCAAACCATACGGGCAGATTTGAAGAGAAATGGCAAAAGAAAAGGAGATGGGCTTGCGGTAGTTTTTTAACATAAGATGGTGTCATCCTGGACATGCTGTTGTAAAATATCATCTCTGTAGTCCAGATATTGAACTTTTGGCTGTTGCTTTTTGTTCATACTATCTACCAAGGGAGTTCACCAGTGTTATTTTAGTAGCAGTTACCATACCATCAGCTAATGCCAAGTCTGCATGTTATATCATTGGCTCAACTGTTGCTAAGCTACAAACACAGCACCCAAATGCATTTGTCGCAATATCTGGAGATTTTAATTATGTCTCTCTCTCTTCTACACTGCCAACATTTCAACAGTTTGTCAGCTTCTCCAACAGAGAAAACAAAACACTGGACTAGTGCTATGCAAATATCAGGGACGCATACAGGTCCTTTGCGCGACCTGCTTTTGGCAAGGAAGATCATAATCTTGTTTTTCTCCGCTTAGCGTACAAACCCATTGTCCAGAGGCAACCTATGATCAAAAGAAATGTAAGGAGGTGGTCACAGGAAGCTGAAGAAATTCTTTGATGTTTTGAGGCTACAGACTGGGATGCACTCTGTGAGCCACATGGAGAGGACATCAGTGCTATGACTGAGTGTGTGACTGACTATTTAAGCTTCTGCATTCCCACCAGAACAGGGACGTCTTTCTGCAACAACAAACCCTGGATCACCAGAGACTTGAAAGAACTGCTGAACAAGAAAAAAAGAGCTTTCAGGGAGAGACAGGGATGCATTGAAAAGTGTACAAAAAGAGCTTAAAATCAAGATTAGAAGCAACAAGGAGGTTACAGGAAAAAACTGGAGAACAAGCTCCAGCAAAACAATACAAGAGATGTGTTGTCAGTGATGAAGATCAAGGGCTTTAAGCAGAAGGAGGATTACTTATATGGACGTCTAGATAAAGCCAATGAACTGAACATGTTTTTCAACAGGTTCAGTTTAGAGACAAAGCCCAACATCTTCCTCTCCTGCTGCAAGCCAAACAGACCCACCCTTCCTTCATCCACAGTTTCCCTGTCACACCTCAACTGTCTTACCTTCTACCTTGCTCATGGATGTTGTTTCTGGTGCTTTTCCATCATCTCCAACATCAGAAGAAGCTGGTGTCCCCATTGCCTCCACCTCCCGCCTGTGTCTAGAAATCAGGTGAAGAAGCAACTGGAGAGACTGAACAGGAACAAGGCAGCTGGTCCAGATGGTGTTAGTCCCAGAGTCCTAAAGGCTTGTGCAGATCAGCTGTGTGGGATTCTGCAGCATGTCCTCAACCTCAGTCTCACCCAAGAGAAGGTACCAGTTCTATGGAAAACATCCTGCCTTGTTCCAGTACCAAAGACATCTCATCCATTGGCCCCTAACAACTACAGGCCTGTTGCCCTAACATCCCACATCATGAAAGTCTTGGAGAGACTCATGTTGGTCCACTTAAATAAGCAAACAAGCACGTTTCGAGACCTACTGCAGTTTGTTTTCCACCAACTAGAATTTCATGGTGGTAAAATGCTGCTGATATATCTCGTGTGTGTTCTGTGTCCAACAATGTCTATTATCTTTATATATCCCTGGCAGTAAGTACAAGTGAAAAGTCAGCTGGACCCAAATTCCTTGTATGTGTAACATACTTGGCCAAATAAATCTTATTCAGTTACTGAACAGTCCACACCAGAATATAATTCATGCTGTAACTGTATTATCAGCTTCTTTACTTAAGATTCAAACATCTACTTTTACAGAAATAACTATGAATATAGAAGAAAGTTATACTTACTGGGAAATTTGTAATTTAAACATGATGCAACACATTAAAATAAAATCATCTTTCCCCCCCGACTGTAACCTTTCTTCATCAGGTCATCTGCATGACCGTTCTTGCCACAATGCGCATCTACTGCAGCTACCGCCGTGCCAAGCCCGTCACAAAGGAGGTGATCAAGAGCGACCCATATGCTGTCAAACCCATTCGCAAACTCATTGACGCCTGCGCCTTCAGGATCTACGGCCACTGGGTGAAGAAGGGTCAAACTCAGAACCGAGCAGCGCTTTTCGAGAACTCTCCAAAGGCCATCCTGCTGTCCATAGCTGCCGAGGCCGAAGAGCCGGATAAACAAGTCTGGTAACATACTTGCAGGACTGGGATCTCAACCTTGTTTATAAAAGAACTGGTCATTTAAAGCTTCTCGAGTTCACGATTGTTTTATTTATTTTAAAAGCTGTATATGTTAATGTGAGATGCTTGTTTTCTGTCCTTAACCTGTTGGACTGCAGATCTGCTGGAAGATGGTCCATTAAATTACAGCCTGTTTATCTTAAGTCACAAGGTCACTTTAGTCAGGACGATACAGAACTTCTGAAGTGCAGTTTAAAATCAGAATGTAGGTTTTATTGACTGAGATATTCTACTCTTCCCAGGATGTTTGAACTTTTAAATACTTTAAATAACTTAAATAATCTGGAGTATTGATGTTCATGGTGTTAAACAATGAACCTGCACACTTGAACTCTTGCACTTATGGATAATTATGCAGGACGTTGTTGACGAGAGCACTTTTATTTGTATGCTTTGAATATATTTATTAAAATGCTCATCAACTTAAAACCCAAGTCTTATTACTAGGAAAATCACCGCCATGTATCACAACTAGACATGGACCCATTGTAACCAGAGCAACCGGACCCAGTATAGTGCGATGCACGATACAGTTTGTCCACACGCAACTGAAGGTATTTTCAATGCATTTAGAGAATTACATGAATTAACAGATATCTACAAAAACACAACTATATCTGAGGCATATTAGTTTTTTAAATATGGAAAATAATGTATTTATTTGCATGGAAGGGGTGAGACTTCTAACATCCTGCAGCCAACCACTGGTGTGTATGTGTTCGATTTGCTTTGACATCATCTTCCTGTGTCTTGTCATATGGATGATAAATAAAACACAGACAAAAGGGATTTCAGTGACATTATCAATTTATTATCAAAGAAAAGAAAAACATGATTAGTGATCAGGTGTTTTTGAGTCACATATCGTGCACGACTTTAGTTTGGTCCTGACAGATAGGATGGAGAAACAGCCTAACGTGAGTGACAAAAACTGGAAAAGGAAAATAAATTAATCCAAAAAGACGTGTTACCCCAGATGAAAAGGCTCCAGAGACGCCCTACAGAGTTCAAGAAACAAAACAGAAGTTAATACAAAACCATCCGATAACATGCGAATGTATCACTGTACTCGTTCCCGTTTCTCCGGAGAAGCTGGAGAAAAGCTGTCGTCCGGCAATTTAGCAGGAACGAGGCAAGACTTTCGCATGGTGTCTGACTGGATCCAGCACGGAACCAGCTGGAACAGAATTCGGCCATGCCTTGGGTTTACTATGTCAGTACTCGATATCATTGTGTAGCGTATTATTATGTTAACAGTTTATCAACATACCATCCTGAATCAAGCCACTCGTCACGGCCTGAAGGTTAGTTACAACAACCTGTGAGTGCAGATTAGTCCATGAAATCATGCTGCAAAACAAAAATACACACAAAAAAGACTGAGGAGTAAGAAATGAACTTCTGACAGAAAAAAACATTAAACTCATTAATTAAACCAATACGGCCATTAGTGATTCATGAAAAACAACAAAGACTCATACCGAGGTTTGTGTTACTGTATTCACTCATGTAAGAACGAGGCACGTGATGCACTCTGATCTTGAGTCAGTGTGTGAAAATGATCATGTAGCATGTGTATGACTGTATTTACTACGAGACAAAAGTAACACAGAATCCAGCCATGCATTGAAAACCATGCAAGAGGAACCGGAGTTCTCCTGAATCTGCAGCCGTCACCTGGAATTCAAATCCACTGGTTGGTGAAAGGATTAAGAAAACTGTCACAACATCATTCCAAATATATTACTGACTCAAAACTGAACAAAGTAATTCAACATCGATGAATACAGCAACTCTTGCTGGTGACTTTATTATTTTTTTTTTATTTCATTCAACAACAGTGTTTTACTGAGATGTGTCATCGAAAACGATTTGCCCTCTGATAGATCTTCAACCATTGAGGAGTTTTCTCTGCTGAAATGTATGAGTTTTGGTGTAGAAGAGTAAAAATCTCAGGGTATGTATTTTCTGAAGTTAGAAATGTGTTTTGTTGTTTCCTTAACATGCTATGTTTATGACAGCTGATATGTGGCTGTTAGGGTGCACTTCCTTCCCCTGTTGAAACTAACCAAAAATGAAGATGGCATTACCAGGATCTTATATTTTGTTGTTTTAATTTTCCTAAAATACTACAATAAAAATAAAACGGAAATTGAGGAAAATTAAACCAAGTGTGTAGGGAAACGCTTTTTGGGCTTAACACCGGAAGTTAAAAGCCCATTTTAAACAAGTATCTACCCAGCTCACGGAATTATTCTAAATGAACAAATCGTCAGGCTCCTGTTTCTGAACGTAGTTTTTTAATTGAGAGCAATACACCAATTATATGCTAATTGTGCGCAGAAAGTAACAAATGTTTCAACTGTTCGCGTGAAAAAAACATTTTGAAAGTATTTCTATGTGCTTTGGCTCAGGGTAAGAGAACAATTACCTGCTCCTCTACACACACAGTTTAGCGTGTAATGTGTCCAGCTCCTCCATGATGAATGAAGTCCTCGTGCGCATTTTCACGTCCTCAAAACAAATACTTTGTTTACAACTTTCTACATTTACTGACACAAAGTACACTGAACTATTCTGGTTTATAACTCTTTTCTATTTGTGGCAGATGATTGTAAAATGTTTTATAAGGCGATTACAAGATGTACAAACCGAAATCAACGTGGCTTCCTTTTTTCGTTTCCTGTGCTCTTCTTCTCTTGTTTAATGGCGGTCAGTTCGTGCTCATCAGCGCCACCTGTTGAACTACAAAATGAACTACAAGACCTTTATAATCCTAAAACTTACATAGTCAAATGTAAGCCTACTATAAACACAATAAAAACACAATGAAACACCCAAATCTAAATAATAACTTAATACCTTCATTAATGATCAGTGCCACTAGTTGGCATGCGTCTTTTCAAATTAATAACACAGGACCGACCAGCAAGCAACAAATAAATGATTCATATTCTCGAAGGAAGTAAAAAAAACTGAAAAAGAAATATAAAAGAAATATACAAACTGTTAATAATAGCAGATTTTGTTCCGTTAGAGGCATTGATTTATCTGTGCTCCATTAATAAGCCTGTGATCCCGTCGTTGTTTTTGATCAGCATTAGATTAGTATTAGTATTAGATTTTCAAAAAGTAGAAACCACAACTGTAAATTTGGACTTTGTATTTGTGAATTCTTGAAGTTGGAACTTTTCAACTTGTATTCTCAAAGAGAACAGATAGCTACATGATATGTTTCAAATGATTTGGAAGAAACAAGAGTTTATAGATGCTCGACATGTCCATGTCTGTTGAGCAGTAACTTTACTCTATAGAATTGAACCGCATTACTTGTGTAAAAGTAACTCTTGCCGATTCTGTCTCTCAGATAACTGATTCACTGGGTTGTCAGTTTCTTACGTCATACTGTTCGTATATTACCCATTATTTCACATTTCAGCATGTCACAGGGTCATTTTCTTGTTTTTGATAAACCCTGGAGCAATGATCAATCAACCTGGATCAATGAACCATGCAAACTCATTCGTAAAAAGAGAGAAAGTCTTCCAATGTGACAATTTCTAATACAGATCATCATTCTGATTTTTTTTCTTTTTGTTATGAAGTTATTTATAAACACACGTGATTTTTAAAATTAACTTTGCCTAAAATGTATACAACCAACAGCAACCAGCAGTTTTGCTACGTTTTCTTTCAAGGAGAAGCCAGCTTTTAAATTAACATTTCATTTAAACGTAATCAGGATTTTTTATGCCTTAAATCTTTATTTCTGTTAGTCTAAAATCTCGGGAATGGATATGTATTTTACAACAGTCCGTGGTTCTTTACGACCTTCATTTTTTTTCGCCACAGCAGGTCGCCATGGTATCGAATCGAGGGGTGACGACTGGGCGGAGCCTTGTCGGCTTCTCTCTGATTGGTCTGCTGTTTAGCTCGTCTCTTCCTTGTCCTCGAGCCCGTGCAGAGCGGTCTGCTTTATGTTTAAATTGCTACTTGTGCCTTATCAACGCCCCGCTCACCGGTAAGTATGAAAACCCTGTCGAAAACCTCTTAAAATTATGTTTTTAGAAAACACCAACTTAGTGTTACAGTGGTTAACAGTTTACAGTAGATAGCAATTAAAACGAGCTCAATTCAAAGTGACAGAACAGATGACACTGACTCGCGCTTCCTAAACGAAAAGACGTTTTTACAGTGAGTCACATCCGTGTTTCTAATTAAAGCTCTGAGCCAACTTACAGAAGCAGTTTGTTTAGTCGAGTTTTTTCGGTTTTGTTGTGGGTTTTTATTCTAAGACTTCGTCCGGTGTTTCTTTGCTACTTCGGGGTGATGCAACACACACAGAGAATGTCCGTCCATCCCATCCACCATCCCTGAACCTGATTCTGAACAGTTTGCACATACTGTAGATGTTTCTTTGTGGCTCCACTGGAGAAAAGACATCCGGTGCACACGGGGTTCATGAATCACTGCTGAAGTTAGTGCACAGATCTGTTGAAATGATGTTGGATCAGGTCACCTGAACCTGATCTCCTCAGACCAATGGGAGCACTGCTGCACCTCTCATGCTGAATCTTATGTTTTGTTATTTCTTCTTTCAGCATGATGACGAGTCTTTCCCAGACAAAGGAGCTGTTCAGGAGAGCAGACGCTGTCTGTTTCGACGTGGACAGCACAGTCATCAAAGAAGAAGGCATTGATGAACTCGCCAAGTTCTGTGGCGTGGGGGACGCCGTCAGAGAGATGTGTGTCAACATGCCACACTTATAGTTAACCTGTTTACCAGAAATGAACATTTCCAACATTGGGAACATTTGAGACGTGAGGTCATCCTGTGTTGCTCTTACGTTTCAGGACTCGTAAAGCCATGGGCGGCTCGATGACGTTTAAAAAGGCCCTTAACGAGCGTCTCTCCATCATCCGGTGTTCCAGAGAACAAGTAAACAAACTCATAACAGACCATCCACCGCAGCTGACTCCAGGCATCAAGTGAGTGTGTCAAGTATTCTGCATTGAGACAGGACGTTACATTCACCTGCTTTATTAACACCTACCTAAACCTGGTCAGGTGACTTTAACTTGAACTTCCTGTCTATTTGATTTAAATTCTACATGAATTGATGTGTTAATGCTCTGTGTGGTTGGATTTCTCATGTCAGGGAGCTCGTGGAGCGTCTCCATGAACGCAACATAAAGGTGTTCCTTATCTCAGGTGGTTTCCGCTGTATTGTGGAACACGTTGCCACTCAGCTGAACATTCCTCTGCATCACGTCTACGCCAACCGGCTCAAGTTCTACTTCAACGGTGAGACCCAGAAGCTGCGTGTTTGACAAAACTCTGTCCTCTACTTTGTATTCAGACCATAAACTGTTGCATCGTCCCTCTGCTTAACCCGACTCGTAATTCCAGGAGAGTACGCCGGTTTCGATGAAACTCAGCCCACAGCTGAGAGCGGCGGCAAAGGAAAAGTAATCAGCTTGCTGAAGGAGCAGTACGGCTTCAAGACCGTGGTGATGATCGGAGACGGAGCCACGGATCTAGAGGCCTGTCCTCCAGCTGTAAGTCTTCACGCTAAATGTTCTCACATTTTAGCAGCTGAAGTTTGATCCTAACCACGCGGTCTTTCCCTCTCAGAGTGCTTTTATTGGATTTGGTGGGAACGTGGTCAGGCCTCAGGTTAAGGAGAGGAGTTTGTGGTACGTGACGAGCTTCGAGGAGCTGCTGAAGGAACTGGAGAAGATCTAAAAAAAAAAGGAAATGCTACAAAAAACCTTTACTAATTTAACCTTTTCTATTTGCACCCAAAGGTGTGCCACTTGTAGTTTTCTTTCTCCGCTGCACTTTTCATCAGACGCATGTAGATTTTTATAACGAATGAAACTGTTTACTTTAATGTAGATGTTTCCTTATTATTTATAACATACTAAAGAAAAGAAACAAACACTATCTGTGTGGAAGTTCAGGATATATTAGTATTTTTTTTGCACTTTTGACATCCAGACCTCTTGGTATTACACAAAGGCATGTGCAATGAACGGTAGTTTTTAGAAATGTGTTCTGTACTAAGAGCTGTAACGAGTGAGCGTGGCGACTCCACTCATTAAAATATGTACACGACAAAGTACCAGATTAAAAAAAATCCAACAAAAATAATCTGATTTTTGAGTTTTGGATCACCGATGATGCTGATTGGTGCGTCTGTAAAAATGATGACAACAAGCTTCTCAGGATGTCAGAGGGATTTTATTCTGTTGTCGTTCGTTCCCATATTTCAACAGTAACTTATTGTTTAAAAAACAAACAAAAAAAAAAATAAAAATGGTTCCTTTAAGAGTAAACCGCTTGTTATTACAGTAGAAAGCAGCGTGACTGTCCAAGATTCACGGGTTGAATTAAAAACAGGTTGTTAAAAACAAGGCATGCCGTCGCCACGAGAAAATAAAGGTACAAACACAGCACCAGGAAACTCAACATCTGGACAGGAAGTGAATCTGGAGCGTTTGTTTCTAACAGACATGATCTCAGCTCTGTATACCATGTGACTGGCATCAGAAACACCATTTTTACATCATTATTATTATACAGGAGTTCCAATCAGCAGTGACCCGTGTAAGCAGAATGTACTTTATATTAAATAAATAAAATGTTTAAAGTAAGATTTATTTCACCTAATCCACTACACAGCTGCTCTTTCTTTCAAGTAACTTTGTTTGGTTCCATAATTACAGATAAAGCTCTCATGTGGTACGAGATGGTGCACGAGACCATCAGGAGGTTGTAATTGGGTCTAATTTACTCATCCTGACTCCAAATAATAAAAAAAGTTGTGCATGTCAAGAGCTGCTGCCTTCTGAGATCTATTCTAATAGAAGTAGCAGGTATTGTCTGCTTTGTCCGAATGAAATGTTGACATGAAAACGCAACACGTTTAAAAAACAGATGTGGTGTTTGGGAGGACCGAAGGAAGTTTGGACCCCGATGTAACATTCAAAGACGTCTCACTGCAGCGGGGAAGCTTTTGTTGGGATCATGATCCTCGAATCCATATGTTGAATAAGTGGCACTGCAGGGAGGAGAAAAGATGAATAAATATTTTGACGTCTTTAGAAAAGTGGTATGAAAGTTGGAGGTTTCCTGACCTGTGTAATAAACCACCTCGTGCCAACCCTCCTGCTGCCAGACGGCGTTCCTCGTGTCTTCTCTGGACTGAAGGTCTTTATAGGCTGAAGACAAAACACTGAGATTATGCTGCTGATGAGCCTGTTTCTGACTGAACCGCCACTGCAGGCGACAAAAAAATATTCAGCCCCATTTACTCTGAGAGCATGTAAGAAAAATATGTATTTGCATTTATTCTCATCATGATTTTATTATTATTTACTCTAACATGTAAATATTTCAGCATTAGTCCTTTAGTACATGAGAGCTATAAACAATGATTCTTTCTCATGATAGAATTAGAATGATACTCTTTGATCTGTAGAAACTTTTGCTCCAAAATCTATGTGCCTCTACGAGGGAGTCTCGCTTCAAGATAAGAGCCAACGTCATAAATTCTGATCTGCATGTGTGTGCTGATCCGAGATCAAGAGATGGTGCAAAAATCAACACGTGACTTTGTTATTTATCAGAGAAGGGGTGGACTTTGCTGGACTTACCTATAAAGTATTCAATTTGTTAATGTTTTTCAGTGACTGAATGCTGTAAGTCTAGCTTCATTCACTCCTTGCTGCAAGTAAACTTAGAGAAAACTTTATATCCAGGGGTGCACATAATATTTTTGGCCTGGTTCTCAGAAGAGAACCTAGGGTTGTTGCTTGGTCCTCACATTTTTAAATGTGTCTTGCTGTGTCTCTTCCGAGCTCCTCTGCTTTGTTTTTGGTTTCATCAAGCTTCAAATTCAGTCTGTTTACTTTACCTGGCTCTATATTTGTTTCAATAAATATCATTTCATTGTTGAAAAAATCAAGAGAAACCAGTAAAATATAAAAATACTGGTAAAAAAACCTTCAGAGTTCAGGTTGGATTGTTTACAGGTTTGATTGTTCACTTTAATCTACATTTAACAGTTTGGTGTTGAAATTTATTAGTCAGCTGTTGGAGCTTCTGTCATTTACTGTAACTGTTTTTGTTTTGAAATGATGAGGATGTTTGTAATGTGATGCAGTCAGATAAAAAGATACAGTGGACAGTTATGGGACATTGACTGCATATCCCATAGTGCTTTGCGTGCATTCAAAATGGCGCGGATCACAGACAAATACGCTGATACTGTTGATTAAAACAGGTGGTTTTCTGTATTTTATAGCACAAAAAGGTAGTTATACACGTCTGTGCCACGATGGTCTATTTGTCTTATTCAGTGAATTTTTTCAGTTTTGACGCGATGCAGAATCCTGCAGTCAGCTGCACTGATCTGACTGACTGAAAATCCGTCACACTGGCAAACTGATACACAGAGACAGAGAGAGACGCAGCATCAGCTGATCAGCTGTCGGCGCTCTGGCTGAGAAACATATCAGTCAAACAAAATAAGTCAACGGGATTCTTCATTTATTTGACAATGAACCGCCTCTGATTAACCTAAAAATTCACGCAGCTCAGCCAAACCAATGTTAAGTACGCAAACGCGTGTTGCAACTTTTCATCTGGTGCGCATTTTATATTTTGACAGTGTGTGCGGACCTGCGGACCACTTATGTGCACCGCTGTTTATATCCCTTGTCTGTGGTTCTTCTCTTGTCTGAGGGTTTAAACTGCTTTTTGGTGTCGAGGAACAATTTCCCTGACAGCAACCTGTCGACTTCATGAGTTGCCAGATGACTGATGAAGGACTGAATGTGTGTGACTTTGTGTCCGTCTTTCACATAAAATTCAATAAAGTGTATTTGTGGTTGAAATGTGGAAAAGTTCAAGGAATATGAAAAATTTTGCACACGACTGTAACTTCATTTTGAATCAGACTGAATTAATTAGTCACACAGCATCTGAATTCTATCTTTATTTAATTTATCTGGATTTCATTAGTAAGATTTGCAGCTGACTGGCTAAAAGCAGGAAATGTTGCAGGAAAGTAAAAGTGTGTAAATGTGGTCGTATGAAGCAGAAAGGGTTTCTACAGGAGTGCAAACTTTTGACTGGATTTCCTAAATGTCTGAAAATGATCAAACACGTTTGTTTTTGTTTTTTTTTCGAGTAAATCTTTGGAGCCTCTGATCATCTGTTTGGTGAAAACGCTGAACAACAAAATTAAATTTTTGTCCAGTTTTTGAAACAAGTTGTTTGTGTGAAGACTGACTGCTTCCAGTACTGAAACGACCTGATGGACAGTGTTTATCTGTGTGGAGCTGGTATTTACCCCAGAGATGATGGACCATGTAGAGGTCACCGATCTGTGAGAAGAACCCCCCCACCGCCTCTCGGTTGCGCTGGCGGTATCGGACGGCTCTGGCCCTGCAGATGGAAACCAACTTCAGTTCCAACACACACCAACACTTCATTTGAGTTCAGCTTCCTGCTTTAACTGCACCGGGCTCAGTCTAATAACTGGATTTAGCTCATTCAGCTAATGACCTGCTGTGTGAATGTTTACGCATCTCAACACGAGCCAAGTCTCACCGCGCTGGTGGGACTGGAATGTATTAGATTCATCATGTCCCTCCCCCCCGAGGTGCGCTTGCACTGCAATCATTCTGTCACCCAAAGTGCGAGGCCTCATCTGAAACTGTTTTTGTAAGTTGAAGCGGGAGTTAAAGCTTCACCTTCACTAATTAACCTTTAACTGCTGGAATTAGCTGACTACGTTTTCAGGACTTTGGGGGGGGTTCAAACGACGGCTGCTTGACGCATAAACAAAAGAAAAGATTATAAGATGGGTGGAAATACCCCCCCCACCCAAAGTCAAAACGTTGGAAGACAGAAACATTAAGTCATTTGCAAAAAGAAAAACAAAACACCACTTTGAATATAAAAAAACCTCAAATTCAAAGACATCGGATCCTTTAAGACTCCAACTGTTCTGTCTGCAGTTCTCCATCATACACAACACGTTGGATAAGTTGGAGTTTTGGCACGACGGCAGACGCCTCTCGGTGGAATAGCTCTTATTAATGACAGTGTGATGAGGGAGGCGTCATGTGCTGCAACTGTTCTGTAACTACAGCTCAGAGTGTCACATGAATCCAGGCTGCCTTACCAGTAATTACCCCACTCGATCATGGTTCCTGGCTGCGGGGAGAGAAAACAGGATATTCTGTGTTACAATGAGACAGACACACACCAGAGGAAAGATTGATTCTCTCTTGATTAAACATAAAAACAATAAGCTGTAATAATGAGTCCAAACATCCTGCTGTTCCTGGGATGAGTGATAATAACGTGGATTCACCGTGTCTCAGGGAGCGCTGATCTAAAGGGAGTTCAGCCTTTTCAGATTAAAACGGATTTAATCTGCACAAGGGGGCTTATTTTGGTTCAGATAGACTGGATTTAAGCAGCAAACGTGAACCAGAAGAGTCCAGTTATATTAAACATCCAGATGTTTGGGGTAAAAAAATGTTCAAATGTTGATTTAGGAAAATAGGATTTATGGTGGATCCCTGTTTCTGCAAAAAAGATTTAATCTGGAGGATTTCTGTCTCACTTCAGACGAGCTGGGGGGGGGCGGCTGCTGGTGAACAAACTGCGAATGGCGTTTGAGTTTCCGTCATGTTTTGAAACGTTTGCGTTCGAAAAATTTGCATGACTGAAAAACCAAAAATCTAAAACATCTTAAGCGCCAGATTCCAACAGAAAAGTCACGTGTCTTATCGCAGTTTTTTCTCTCCCAGCTAGTCGCTAACAGTCGCAGCAACTGATATAAACTGTGTTCATGTAGTAAAGAGTGAGCGCGTGTAAACAGTCATTATAACTTTATCCTGCAGGTTTGGGACAAATTTACTGACGAATGCTCAGATTAAAACTGCTTTTTGTTTCAAACTAACATGGTTGGGAGGTTTTGGGGTTTTTTAACAGAGTAAAAAGTACAGAAATGAGTTCAGTCAAAAACAAAATGGAAAACTGAAATAAGTGCAGCGATCGGTTCTGAACTCGGAGAGCTTAATCTGCATCATTTAATCCATATAATCTACCGCTACTACTAGTGTTTTAAACTTGCCACAGGTCGCTGATGCAGTCGTGTATAAAAATGACTCTGCGCCGCGCGACTCACCCTGAGCTGGTAGGACCTGAGCTCGTAGATGTTGGGGCCCTCTCGAGGTACGGGCTCGTTCCAGAAGCTGAACTCCAGCAGAAGCTGATTCCTGCGGGACAACAGCATTTTCCCTCGCTCCATCCTGTACGCTGTGAACTCCTGACGTCAAACAGAAACCATTCGATAAGCTTCAGCTTCCATAAGTGGAAGGAGTGAAACCAACGAGGACATGATTACTACCTTGTTCTGCCTGAGCTTGTTCATCACCTCGGTCAGAGCTGGATATCCACCTCGGTAACGCCACAAATGAACTGCAAAAGGAACATCCCATAAATATAACTGTAAATATAAACGCCTGCACCAATAAATACCACACACACCTACAATTATTAGTTAGGAAAGACAACAGTTTATCCACTGAGACACATGTTTCAAAGTATATTTGGGGTTTTCAACAGGTTACTTGCATTAGTGCGAGTATAAAAGTATTGCTTATCTGCCGTTTGCAAAAACGTGCACATTGATGGCAGATATATGTTGATATTAATAATCCTACCAGCCTGATCTTGTTCTCCATACCAGGTATTCCAGGTTCCCACCAGCTCACAGGGGTAGTACTTATCAGTGTGGATGGAAGGCAACACGTCCTCACTGTCAAGGAGGAGAAGCAAACTGAAGCAAATCCAAACAACTTCCGCATTAAGGACTGCAAATGTCCTGCTCCTGGTCAAATACACATTGCCTTTTCAAAATAAAACTCACCAGAGTTTATTATAAGCATCCAGGCACTCTGGCTTCACGTTGTGGACTGAAAAGGACAATCTTACTGTTATTTTCATGATCAAAGGGGTTTTGTCTTCTCCTGTGGTGCTGATGTTCACGTAGTGACTTACACTGAATTTTGTAGAGGTTACTCTCCTCATTTTTTGTCAGTAAGGTGGAGTGTGCATCTTTTCTTGGATCAACCTTCCTCACAAACAGGGATTTGAACCAGCTGTCTTCTCTGTTTCTGCTGCTGGATGTTGCAACCCCCCTGAAAACACAAACACACCCGATAGGATATATCTAATCAAAGCTTTTACACACGTTTACACTTCTTTCAAGTGTCACCGGGTGTATAAAACGACCCACATCGTGTTTAAAAGACATAAACAAGGAGCTTTTCAGAGAAACTGACCTTGAGCTTTCAAGGTGCTGATCAAGAAAACATGACAGCAACTCAGATTCTTTATCCTTTACTAACAAACACACACAGCTGTAACATCACACTCTTCGGGTTGATTTAAAATAAAAAAGCAGCTTATCATTCAGTTACCAGCTGAAGGCCAAACCTGGCTGGTTAGCAGTAAGTTAACTGGTTAGCTTAACCAGGCTCGTGATGATAGCAACAGTAAAACCAACAACAAAACAAAAAAATAATAACAACCAAAGCTGTGACTGCACACCTGACCCAGACCATGAGCTGTCCGGCGGAGAGAGCCCCGGTTCTGGCAGGAGACAAACCTCCGCGGACTCTCTGAAGGACTCCGGTCGCCATCTTCCACTGTGCTAAAAAACAGTCAGTTACCTCACGTGACCAGCAGGTGGCGGCAGCGTTACAAGTCACAGTGAAAAAGATCTCAAAAACAACAGGATAGAGTTTGAAGTGTTTACCGTCTGATTTCAATCTGATTATGCTTTTGTAGAACACAAACTAAAGACCTTTAACTCCAGACACAAATATTTTCTTGCCATTTCCCCTCAGTGTTTTAAAAATTCTCCAATTTAGTGTTGGACCATGAGAACAATCTGCTTTTTGTAGTAGTTTGCAGAGAAAGATTGAAACATTTTCAGCCTCCTGTTGTTTATTAACCCAAATGTACAGAAATCTCTGCGCAGGCATCTCTTTAGCCTCCTTCCCCAAGCATAAGTGCCTTGATCTCCGTGGCAACCCCATCACTCAGATGGCCAGCGTGGAGTTGGTAGATCTGCTGCCCACCATCATCCTATCGATCACTTCATAGACATAAATAATTTATAATGTCTGTGGATCACTTGTCCTTCATGGCTGTATTTGAAGCAACTCTGTTTATGCGTGTGTGTGTTTAAAGTGTCTGTGTGTCCCACTTATTTTGGGTCATGTCAACCACAGCAAACCCTGAGGCTCTGACAGCCTGAAGCCTTCAGAGCGCTCATCAAACACCCGTCTAACTCTTTAACACAAAGTCTGTGTTCAGGTGTGTGTGTGTGTGAGAGAATTATCAAATTTCCTCGTGCATTTGTACAGATGTCCTTTTTCCTAATGATAAAATAAGTAATTTATAAATCTAAAGTTAATCCAACTCAAAATGTAGATTATTTTTCCATAAATGTGTTTAAGCTGTAAAGAGAGAAGCATTGTCTTGTCACCACATCATCAGCTGAGTCTAAGGACTGCAGATATAATTCTTGGTCATCTACCTGATTGTTCTGCTCCGGCAGGTCCAGCCTCGGCTCGTTCCTCACCTGTTCTGTCTTCTATCAGAAGAAAAGAAAAATGTTCCAACTTTTTGAAATGGTAAAACATCTCACTTTCAGTTATTTATGTTCAACTGGGAATAAAATGTTGGTGCATGACATTTGCAAATCATTGCATTCTGTTTTTTTGTTTTTTTTATCTTACAGAGCATCCCAACTTTTTGGGAAGTTAATGAGAAGAACAATGAAATGATTGTGCTTGTGTAAAAGCAGGTGATGAACTTTAGGTTCAATCCTCTCCCAAAAGAAAAATATTCCAGTCAACTTGAATTTGTTTACTTGACTCCGTGTTCAATGTCATATTTTTGATGTTTGCTGCCACACCTTATTGCTGTCTTCAAAGGCTTCCATGACAACAGCCACTATCAGGTTAACGAGAACAAACTGGACCAGGATCACGAAGGTGACAAAGACCCAGTGAATGTCGTTGGGTCTGCGTGGCCTGACAGCGTCCTGCAAATGACAGAGTGACATGTAGATCACTCACCAGCCCACAGGCATTACATGTATGTCACTTAAAAAAATGTCTACATATTCAGTCCTAACATTAACACATGTTCTACGTGTAGGCACAACTTCAAATTCTCCCCTTTGGTGTTTGTGTAGATAAATGTGTGAATGTATTCGTTCCTTAGGGTTGCCAACTCCCTGAAAAAAAAAAAGGGACACCTCGATGACGGGGCCGGCCAACCTGTTTGCCCTTATATAGTCTGAACGTCCACTGGGGGGCGCTACATGAGAAACCCTGATCTAGATGAAGACATTGACATGTTGGCTCTTGGCTGCACGGTGGCCTACTTGTTTCTTGGTGATCATTTATTTGACAAAGATGAGAAGTATTATCATTTGAAACCTATTATTAAGGTGGTACTGTCTGTCTATTGCCCGTTTACTTAGAAAAAGAGGGACATTAAATACATTCTTTACATATGATAAGTATAAATATGAATGGAGGTTTAAAACACGAGTTGAATACCATAACACAGGATGAAAGCTTGGGCCATTTAAAACCCTCACAGGAATCTCAGCTCTCTGGATAATCTAAAACAATGCAGACCAGAAATTAAGGATTCAGATAAACTTCAAGATCTGGAAGAATTTATTGACCTCCTTAAGAGGATGCTACCACTCAATCCAGCAGAGCGGATCACCCCGGCTTTAACCTTCTGTCACAACTTCATTACGGAGCATCTTTCTGATCCCAGCCTGTATGTGACTTCAGCACATCAAATAATGATAATTGATCTCCAGGTAATTATGGACCTATATCTACCCTTCATCATGTAATCATTTCCACAGTAATAATCTTTTTGAGGAGTTTCAGTCAAGATTTAGATCATCAGAGCTCTGAAACAGCACTGTTGTAAGTTTCTAATGATAGTCTCATGTACTCAGAAAGTTTTTAACACACACGCACGCACACACACACACACACACACACACACACACACACACAAGTGTGTTTTGGTATCCTTATGGGGACCGTCCATTGACTTCCATTGATTTTAGTAACTAGATTTATACCTAACCCAAACCCTTTTCCTAACCTTAACCATTACTGATCTATAACTAACCCTAAGACTAACTAAAACTCTATTCACACCATACCTATAAACCTAACCCCTAACCCTAAAAAGGGGAGTCCCCCTCATGGGGACCAGGTTTCGGTCCCCACAAGAACCCTCGGACCCCAGAAAGATAGTAAAAGTCAGGAAACGGGTCCCCAGGAGGTCAGAAATACAACCCCCCCCCCCCCCACCCACACACACACACACACACACACACACACACACACAAGTGTGTTTTGGTATCCTTATGGGGACCGTCCATTGACTTCCATTGATTTTAGTAACTAGATTTATACCTAACCCAAACCCTTTTCCTAACCTTAACCATTACTGATCTATAACTAACCCTAAGACTAACTAAAACTCTATTCACACCATACCTATAAACCTAACCCCTAACCCTAAAAAGGGGAGTCCCCCTCATGGGGACCAGGTTTCGGTCCCCACAAGAACCCTCGGACCCCAGAAAGATAGTAAAAGTCAGGAAACGGGTCCCCAGGAGGTCAGAAATACAACCCCCCCCCCCACACACACACATACCGTTTTGCATTTGTTAAATCTGTGAATGTGTAAATTGGTCATAAAACTTGTGCAGAAAGCAGAGAAACCCAAGATTAAATGGGGGTAAGAAAGAAGAACAGAGCAGGAAAAACAGCAGAGGTCAGGACCGTCAGGGGATAAGCTGCATTTAGTTTTGGTTAATATAATAATTATGTAGTCAAACTTAGTAGCCCTTGTTCTTTATATTTTCTGCTTTTAATGGGTGTAAGCTGTATTCCCTGGTCCAGTGATCTGAGGGGACTTTAGTCGACAGTGATATAATTGATTGTTAATTTTGCTGATTGTGTTATTTTGCTTCATGAAATCATAGTAAATATAATCTTGTGCATTATGTCTGCTTTCTAGTGCTGTATCATTTATAACAACAATTTTTTGCACATCCAAAAAAAAAAGAAAACCCATCAGTCATCTGGGCTAAGCCCCTGATCTTCTTCAAACCTAAATCCTCCCCTGATCATCAGCAGTAATAAAAGTGATCACAAAAGCAACAAGTAAACTCACAATACAATAATGAACAGGTGAGGGCGCTATGACCCAACTAAAATAGAATTCAAATCTGCTGTTAGCAAAAAGGTACAAAGCTGTTTGTCATGTAACTGGGACGTTTTCTGCAACCAACAAGACGAGGATGAAGCTGCTGCTAAAATAACTGATTCTTCTGTTTCTGTGTTTGACTTTTTTACTTTAAACCACAGGTGTCAAACTCCAGGCCTCGAGGGCCACTATCCTACATGCTTCCAAAGTTTCTCTGCTTCTACACACCTGATTCAAATGAATGGATCATTAACAAGCTTCTGCAGGATTTGCTGAAATGCAGAGGATTTGAATCAGGTGTGTAGAAACAGGGAAACATCTAAAACATGCAGGATATTTGCCCTCGAGGCCTGGAGTTTGATATCCCTGCACACATGCAGATGATAAAGACTGAGGAACAGAGCTGTGCAAAAGTCTTGAGTGGTCTCTCATTTCTTTATAATTTGCTTCAAAGGAGCCATGTGTCATTGCAATATTTAACCTAGTAGTATCAATAAATAGTTCTCCAGGCTACTGAAGGTCTTTCAAAGAAGATTTTTTTAGTCATTTTTGGGGGAAACTGCCAATTCTTTCTGCACAAACTCAGCTGGTCATTAGAGGAATTATTATTATTATTATTATTATTATTATTATTATTATTATTATTATTATTATTATTATTATTAGTAGTAGTAGTAGTAGTAGTAGTAGTAGTAGTAGTAGTTTGTTAAGCCACTCGACTCTGACTTGAAGGCATATAAAGTCTTCTAAACTCACAAGATGAATCGGAGATGTGTCGACATATAACAGACAACTTAGTTAAAAAAGTATGTTTAAAGAGGCCATTTCATAAAAATTTCAGGACTTTGTGGTTATTTCTTAAGTATTAACCAGTAATATGAAACATTTTATATCTAAAAAAAATGTCAGGAAACACTGATTAACAGACCTTTCAATCTGTCTACATTAAAATTTGGGTGGTTCCGGCTCCTTTCGTCAGGCTGCTTTGGCTGCTTTGTCAGCAGCTCGTTCATATTCATTATTAGAATTTGCTGGACTCAGATTGGCTGAAAAACTAGCCAATGAGAGCAATGTATACTGTTTCCTGCCCCGCTGAGCATGGCAACGTCAGACGTCATGTCTTCCTGTTTGCTACGTCTTATGCTACAGCTTTTAGCAAGCAGCATGCTAGGCGTGGTTTCAACTGCGGGAACTGCCAAATACTAACGAACAAAGGAGTTGTGATGAAACAGATACTGGCCGTTCGAACTCAGGAGAACTCAGGTGTTATCGCCACCTGCGTAGTTTGAGAGATAAAAACTGAAAGAGAAGTTGTTGACCTGTTTTCACACCCACTATAAAGGTAAGAACACCTGTGGAGCTAAATTATTCAACAGAAACCTCAGAAAAACCGTTTTTAATGGAAGGACCTCTTTAAATCTAATCTATAGGGTCCTTATTATTAGCGTATTAATTGTATTTATTTTGCTGCATTTATGAAAAATATCAAACACAATACAGTTTGACTTATAAAGTTGTATTTTCGCAGCATCAAAATGATCTCAAAAGCTGAAAACACAATTTAAGACCCTAACCCTAACCCTAACCCTATTTCTGATTGTTAATGTCGTGACATATCGATGCTGTTTATCTGCTGTAGAAAGACTAAAAGAGACCTTCAGAAAGCCTGAAGAACTGTTGTTCAAAACCACTTTCAAAGATCATAAGTAAATTCTGAGTTTATGGAGGTGAAATATCTGAAACGAATGCACCTCGTTTCGTTCTGCTCGCTGTCAGATTAATGTGTTGATGTGATTTGTGTATATTTATTGACAAATTAAATATAATATATAGCAAAACCCAAAACACGTAGTTTGGAACAAAATGCTGTTTCATGACAGGCATCATATTAGTACCGGCGGTTGTATCGGGGTCTTCTGTGCACATTTCTGACTTTTTGAAAAACTAAAACCAAGATTCTGATAGTGAAATTCAAATTAAACTTTGTAAATGTGGACTTAAAAACAGAAAACTCCAAACTGTGAGAAACATATGAGCTGCTGTGTTGTTTCATCTGAGCCTTCTGGAAGCTGATGTCACTCCTGCAGGATTCGGCTACACTAGACAGAGGTGGTTCGGGTGGTGCTGAAGGGGTTCTAACCAAGGAGGAATTCAATATATTCAATAGATTGATTAATTATTTAACCGTAAAGTGATTAATTGGGACCACATTGTTAGAGCTGACTTGGCTACTTTACCAGCAGTGGAATTCAGAAACTATGGAGGGATTTGTTTTAAGTTTGGAGACATGAATCATGAGGGAGAGTTTGCTCTGTGAAATATTTTTGAACAACAAAAGCCAAAATGTGGATGTGTCTGAGAATTTGGAGAATGAAAGTATTCGACAAAGTTTGCTCTTTTTAACTAAAGAAATTAATAGAGCTGGTTAATTTTGGGTGGGAAATGTCTCCCTGGTGGGATTTTTTTTATTAGTTCATCCAACTTCCAGCATTTTTATCAAATTATTTCATTGTTTATTTAATTGACAAAAGGGGCCTGTAACCGTCAGCATTAAGCACCAGCTAAACACACAGCAGTGGTTCAAATCAGAGCAGTGCATGATGTCGGTATTTAGTCAATCTGTATTTTTTAACCAAGCTTGGTTGGATGTGGAATAGTTTCACGTAGGGGTGCATTTTATTATTGGAAGAAATGAGATCAGCTGAAAAACAAAGAGATCCAATTTCATTGCTTCAGCTGCATATGGACCGTTCAACATTACTGGCATAAAAAGGCTGTTTTGTGAAGTCTTCCACCTCTATTAAAGGTATAATTGACACACTTTCTGTCTCCAGTACCTTTAAAGAGTAAAGTGAACATGTGAGATCGTCCTCTGTACCAGTTCTGTCCTCTGTAATAGTATAATGGTGCCACTGATGTGCCAGTCATAAGATCTTTTCGTGAGTTTAGATTTGAACAGGTTCAACTCACCACGTAGCTGTTTGCAGGGTATTTAGGAAATCAGCTGTTGTCAGCTACTGTTTTTTCATGTCATGCTGGTTCAGCATCCATCTTTAAAGAGGCCATTTCATACACATTTCAGGACTTTGTGGTTATTTCTTAAGTATTAACCAGTAATATGAAACATTTTATATCTAAAAAACGTCAGGAAACACTGATTAACAGACCTTTCAATCTGTCTGCATTAAAATTCGGGTGGTTCCATCTCCTTCCGTCAGGCTGCTTCGGGCAGCAGCTCATTCATATTCATTATTCGAACTTCCTGGTCTCAGATTGGCTAACAAACTAGCCTATGAGAGCAAGGTATACTGTTTCCTGCCCCGCTGAGAATGGCAGTGTCAGACGTCATGTCTTCCTGTTTGCTACGTCTTGTGCCACAGCTTTTAGCCAGCAGCATGCTAGGTGTGGTTTCAACTGCAGGAGCTGCCGAATACTAACAAACAAAGGAGTTGTGATGAAACAGATACAGGCCGTTTGAACTCGGGAGAACTCGGGTGTTATCCCCACCTGCGTAGTTTGAGAGATAAAAACTGAAAGAGAAGTTGTTGACCTGTTTTCACACCCACTATGAAGGTAAGAACACCTGTGGAGCTAAAATATTCAACAGAAACCTCAGAAAAAACGTTTTTAATGGAAGGGCCTCTTTAACCCATTTAACATATTTATTTGCAGTCAGACAAGTTAAAGTAAGAAAGGAAATAAAAATCTGAGCCAATGACGGTCAATTTGCTAAGAAAACTCCAGTAATTAAAGAGTTCAAGTATTTCTGTTTTTTTTTTTTTTTTTTACATAGCTGACTAGCCATTGTGTGAAAATGTCCCATAATCCCGCTTACCTTTGTTACAACATGAGTAAATAAGATTAATGCTGTTCTAAACCAGAACAATACACTGTATTCTTGTTAGCACAGTTATCTAGGATCTCTATTTTTCATCACTTTTATTATACTTTTCCATCAACTGGTCACTGTGTAGTTTTGTGTAATAAAACTGTTACTTAACCTTGTGACTTTATTGGTATCAAACAAAATGTTTTGATACTTTCTAATGTTGCACTTCACCCTTTTGCTCTCAGTCAGTCAATTATTATCTGTACCTGCTTGTTTCTGTTCAGGGTCGTGGGGAGCTGGTGTCTATCTCCAGTGGTCATTGGGTGAGAGGCGGGGTCACACCTAGACAGGTCACCAGTCCATCACAACCAATCACAGCTCGGGACAATTTAGAGTTGCCATATTTTTGGTCTGTGTTAGGAAGAAAATCCAGAAGAAAACTCACGTGCACAGGAAGAACATGCAAACTCCATGCAGAAAGGTCCCACCCTGGTTTGGAACCCACTTGCAAAGCAACAGTGCTACCCACTGCACCACCGTGCAGCCCCAGTCACACACTGTTTTCTATGTTATACAATATTTACACTCTTCATATGTACCACTATCTTGCTAAGGAATACGTTGGCGTGCTCGAACCCTTCATCCTCCAACAGACAGATGACTGCCCTTCCACTCGTCCAAACCCAAGTCCGAATTTCTCACATTTCACTTTTGGCTGCAATGAATTACTCTAAACCAAGATTTCAGGAAGAACAGCTGTAAAAACAGAAAACAGGAATCAGTTCTAATGCACTCGAGCACCATGGACGGCATTTATCTGAGAGTTTATATACACACATATCAACACATCACATGGCTTCGCCCCCTTCACCAGTCTCATGGACAGGGAGGATCCTCTCCTAAAAAGTACAATTATCTGACCAGCTGTCAGTAGAGGCGGTTCTCTCTCCCTCTTCTTCCTATTTTCTTTGGCATCATCGCCAGCAGGCCTGCTGGTCAAAGCTCTCCAAGAAATGTTGCCGGACGTGTGAGAAAATACTTTGGATATTTTGTTTATAATCTTCAGCCTTATCAGGTCTGGGCACAGCAGTGCACAGAGGCACATTTATAGTGTTTGCTTGTACTAGATTAATACTCAGGAATGACCCTGCGTTCATATTTAAACAATTTAATATAGATAAGAATATGAAATGAGCTCTGCTAAACTGCTCTGACGTGGTAAATGATGGCAGGCAAATCTGTGTGACTCCAGTGGAAAAAGGAAAGACGAATTGTTGTGAAACATATTTTTGTGTCTGTAAGTTTTAGGGTGAAATGTGATTCGAAAGCCTCCCACCCCTTAACACTTCAAAATTTCCTCTAAATCTTGAACATAAACGACCACATTCTTTATGTTTTTATGAGTTTTACAGTCATCCATGACGTGGTAATCCTTACAAGTTCAAATTAAGGTAAGATAAGATATCACTGAGTTAAATGACAGGTTAAAATGTCCTTTTGACCTGATGAAGATCCAATTTGGATCAAAACGTTGTTGATTAAATCATTCTGGTGCTGAAGCATGAGCTTTTTTTCCTTTCTTAACATAAGATTCTGACTATGATGTCCTCTCTACTTTATTCATCTCTTTTCCATCAGCAACCTAAGCGTCAAACTTCTTCACATAATAATATTCTGACAGGCTTGTGGGAAATGCTTTTGAAAAATCTCTACTCAACTACTTTATGTTTTCAGAGCTCATTTGGCACCAGGTCTTCTTTCACCTAAAGTTTGAAATGTTTGTCTGGAAGCAATTTAACCTGTACGTCAATTCTTAATACATACAGGAACATCACAAGCTACTCCACAAGGTCAGTCCACTGATTTTAAGTGGGCCGGCTTTCTACTCTGTAGTGACTGAATGTGCTTTTGCAAAATGATGGATGAATACAGGGCGACATATATTCACTTTTATCTATATTAAACATTTACTGGAATTTCAGATCTCATTGTTTTCTTTATGAAAGCTGATAGTTGACCACAATTGCTGTAATAATATAGGAAGTGTTGGGTGTTATTAGCTCAGAGGACAGGACAGCTGTGATTAAAAACTATGTGAATAATTTGTTCACTGTAATTGCCTTTGAAAATCACCATATACGTCAAATCCATTAGTATTAACCACATTTAGATGTTTTCCACTAAAACAAATGAAGGCTGATGTTTTACCAGTAAAATAATGATGACACAAACAAACTGAAATGAACAAAACTATGTGAAGTTCTGATTTTACTTTCATATCCTCAACTGTAAGAATTTTGTTTTTCCTCTTGGAAACTTTTTTCCCTGCTGATCTCCAACTTTATCTGCCATTTATTGTGTATAAAGTGTTTCATTTATTTTCCATATTATCCCCACGCCCTTGGGATCACAGGTGGCTGAATCATACTGCTTTTATTACCACTATGACCTAATGTCCCCATGAGGATGAGCAAAACTGTATCAATCAGGCAGTTTATACACATGGATAGTCTATCTATCTATCAATCTATCTATCTATCTATCTATCTATCTATCTATCTATCTATCTATCTATCTATCTATCTATCTATCTATCTATCTATCTATCTATCTATCTATCTATCTATCTATCTATCTATCTATCTATCTATCTATCTATCTATCTATCTATCTATCTATCTATCTATCTATCTATCTATCTATCTATCTATCTATCTATCTATCTATCTATCTATCTATCATGAAACTGCCACTAGGTTGCGCCCAAACGACTACATGTGGTGGAGTTTGTACTAACTGTAGTGAAAAGTTTAATTCTGTTGTGAGAAACAAACCAAAGCAACTGAGAAAAACTGGAACATCAGGCTATTACAACATTCACTGGGTTTGTTGGGATATGTTTTTTAACTGGATCAGTGAAGGAACAAATGAGTGTTACAGTAAACTTATTATGGAACAGTGTAACAGTAAAGAGCAGTTACAGCTGACTTTGTGAATAACACAAAGTTATAATTAAAAACAATTGTTTACAGTTAATTATTGTGTAAAAAGCTGTACTGGATAATCAAATACTTGACTAAATGCATTTTCCTGTGTTACTCTTGTTTTACAGTTTTTTTGGATGTGAAAATTGTTACAAAGTGATTGAAAAAAAATGGATAAAGGATGGAAGAGAGAGTCGGAGCAAAGCAACAACAGGGTGGGGTCATTTTATTAAATACTATCTGCTATCTAACTGCTATTGTAATATTTCATAAAATTTTAGTCAATTTTTAAAAATATAATTGAGAAACTTCCATTCTTTCAATGCTGCAGGAAAACATGCTGATCAGTAGACAAAAGCAGAACTTTTTGCTCAGGAGCAAATAAGAAAAGACAAAACACAAAATGTAGTTTCATTCTTGAGGGTTAATCAGAAAACTCAACTAGATATTGATTTTAAGAGTAGCTGTCTCATTTTTGGAAGAAGAAATAAGTACAAAAGCAGTCGACCTTATCAAAAAAAAAAAGGATCTCTCAAAATATCTGCAGCTGTGTCTTTTATTACTGACATTTACATATTTATAAAGTTTTTATGTTAAAAAAACAAAGTTCCTTTTAAGAATGAAGGCATGTGTCCTCATGGATGCTGGAAACAGGTCATCAGGTTGTTAGTTAATGAGCTGGCTGCAGTCGTTGTGCCTTAAAATGGATCTCTTTGCCAGCAGAAGTCACACTGATTCTTCTAGACAGAAAACTGAAGCTGGACGAGCTGCAGCTTTTACTGATTTGCTCTCAGACTAACTCTATTAATGAGGTCATTTTGGAAAAAAGGTCCAAAATATGTGGCTACCAACACAGTATAAATGGAAAAATGCATTTTACAATCAAGGCTGTTTAGTAGGTGAGAATAGTGTTTTGGGTGCATTGATAAATTAGACCAGGAAAAATAATAAGCGCTCGAAACAAAAACCACAAAACAGCAATATTATAAAACTAATACATTCTGTACTGGATTGGCTTTGATACAGTTTTTTGTGAGACTGGTTTGACGACAATCAGTGGGTGAACGCTTGAACCTTGAGGTGTTTGTGTTTTGCAGTTGTGGTTCATTAATTCTCTTACAGCTGAACACTCTAAGTTTGAAACAACCAGCAGACCTTTAAAGAGGCCATTTCATACACATTTCAGGACTTTGTGGTTTTTTTCTTAAGTATTAACCAGTAATATGAAACATTTTATATCTAAAAAACGTCAGGAAACACTGATTAACAGACCTTTCAATCGGTCTGCGTTAAAATTTGGGTGGTTCCGACTCTTTCCGTCAGACTGCTTCGTCAGCAGCTCGTTCATATTCATTATTTGAATTTGCTGGACTCTGATTGGCTAACAAACTAGCCTATGAGAGTAAGGTATACTGTTTCCTGCCCTGCTGCACATGGCAACGTCAGACATCGTGTCTTCCTGTTTGTTACATCTTATCCTACAGCTTTTAGCCAGCAGCATGCTAGGCGTGGTTTCAACTGCGGGAGCTGCCGAATACTAACAAACAAAAGAATTGTGATGAAACAGATACAGGCCGTTCGGACTCGGGAGAACTCGGGTGTTATCGCCACCTGCGTAGTTTAAGAGATTAAAACTGAAAGAATAGTTATTGAACTGTTTTCACACCCACTATGAAGGTAAGAACACCTGTGGAGCTAAAATATTCAACAGAAACCTCAGAAAACCGTTTTTAATGGAAGGACCTCTTTAAAATTCACAGTATGTGACATTATAAGCATCAATATTACCTCATTTTAGACGATAGATTGGAGTTAATGAAGAAGCTTTTCTTTTAACATATACATGCTGCCAGAAAACAGAGTTTTGTAAAACAATTATATATAATTACAGTATAATGTATACTTGTACAGAGTGAGCGGCACCCTGAACCAGAACAGTTACCACAACATTCTGGAGCTCCTGGTTGGTCAGGGGTTCGACCTCCAGCGAGATAACTAAGCTGTACCAGAACTACCTCAGGATGAGCTTGAAAACATAAAGTGACCAGCACAGTCTTCAGACCCCATCAAACTGGTTTGGGATGAAAATAAAACACAGTTATAAGAACTATAGATATGAGAAGAACTGTTTGAAGAATATTTGATTTCTATTGTAGAAAGAATGTGTGTTCAGTTGTTATATCTGCCAAAATATATGATGATGATGAGAGAAAAGATTAGAAAACAGTTTGGTCTATAAATTAATTCCAGGATTTATTTTTAAAATTTCAATAGCTTATTTGTGATTTAATTTCAGAATGCAACGACATATTCAACTGCTTCATCAAAAAAAGGGAAAATTGGGCTGTTCTAAAACTTTAGACCAATTACATTAATTTGTATCTGATTTTGTTTTTAATATAATTTATATTGATAAAACTCAAATGATTTCAGAAAATGACATGCACCAAACAAGATGTGTAAGAATGGGATTATTTCGCAAAGTATTAAAAAAAGTATATGTTCTCTGTCTTCCGTTGAAAGATACTTTCTTTCTTTCAACAACGCAATGGGTTTTCTTTTTTTTTTGGGGTGTTTAAATTCTAAAAAATAAAGCTACAACCATGATTCAAATATACAGATGGGAATCTCCTCTGGTTCTCTTTAGCTGAGCTGTGGTAAAAAAAAAAAAAGTATAGATGAGGTAAATGAACATTTGGAACATATATTTCCTGTTTAGAAACAAATAAACAACAATGACAACATGTGTAATTTCCCATTTCATTTACCTGACCCTAAACGTGTCTTGAGGAGGGTCATGAATCAGGTGTAATCAACATGGTATTTTAATCACGAAACAAAACCACCAAACCTCAGGGGCGTCATGTATCTTTCTTTGGCTGCACAGTGGTGCAGTTGGTAGAGCTGTTGCGTTGCAGCGAGAAGGCACTGGGTGTGAATCCAGGCTCGGGCCTTTCTGCATGGAGTGTCCATGTTCTCCCCGTGCACGTATGGGACTCCGGTTTCCTCCTAAAGTCCAAAAACAGGTTAATTGGTGACGCTAAATTGTCCCTAGGTGTGAGTGTGTGTGTGGTTGTTTGTCTATGTGTGGCCCTGTGATGGACTGGTGACCTGTCCAGGGTGTCCCCCGCCTCTCACCCAAAGCCCTCTGGAGATCAGCACCAGCTCCCTGCGACCCTGAACAGGAAGAAGCAAGTTCAGAAAATGGGTGGATGGGATTTGACTTTTCATCTGTACCAGCTTAATTTGGAAAACAAGTTGTCTAACGATGTACTTTTAATTCAGCCTCGTTCATAACGCAGAATTAAAAATATAATGGCACCAACTTTATTAAGTCACCATCAAACTCGGATTATTTTATAATTGCTATTTGTAGTTTCGTGCTGTTTAACAGTGAATTTCTTGAGTTTTGGGGTTCCGAGGTGGGGGGCAAAAAATAATAAAATAATGTTCTGCTCATTTCAACGCATGTAACTATACGTCAATTAATTTGGAAAGATTGTATATACCTGCTAAACATGGTCCAGCATTTATATGCATTAAAATATCAAACAAATGAAAATAAAACGAACTGAGTTATTAGCTGTAGGCCTTTTGGTTATAATTATCTGTGAATGACTTGTTAACTGTGTACCAGTATATGTTGACACAACTAATGCCGTGTACTTATTTCCTTATTCCAAGCACCATTGACATTTATCAGTATTTTATGAGACACTATGTTGCCTTTTACTCAGCCAAATGTTTGCTGTATTAGGTCACCTGGAGTAAGCTGTTCAAAAGCACAGAGCCAGACTGCACATCTGAATTTTATTGTCATGAATCACTATTTCCATGATTGAAATTGAGATGTATAGCACCAGATTGGCATATTATATATATAAACTTAAAAACTGAACAAAAACACAGTCGATTTGTGGAAGGGGTAGCTCATGAGGTGGAGTAAATTTGACACAATATATAAAACAGGGATAATTCTGGTCAGATATATTTTGTCATTTCAGTTCTCAGTTACACAGTTTTATTCGCAAAAGATGTTCGAGGTCAGCCTCGGTCTACGCAAGCGCTTGTTTATTTGAGTTTTATTTTTATTGTCATTAATGCTGTCATTAATATGTCATCGATGATTTAGAAATAAGGAGGTTGCCCGAGGGTTCATTGGTTGGAGACGTTAAGAACAGATGGTTTTACTTAAGGAAAATTCCTACATAGTTTATTTTTTGATGGCTGTTGCGTGTTCAATCATATTCATTGTGGTTAATGTTTATTATGCAGATACATGCGTCTATAAACTGGCTTGGTATTCCTGTGAGATTATGAGAAATTGCTCCAAAATAGTTATCGATATCATCGGAAGATAGAACAGAAAGAGTTTGGCAAACGTTCTCTCCATGTGACAGCGATTACTATCTTACCTCAAAGTCAATGAGGCATGTTTTCAAATGTCTTTTGTTGGCATTTGGATGGATATGTGTTAAATTATGGTCCATAATATTAGGCATGTAAGGCAAACCTTATGTCATAACATTACTGTCTCTCTGAAAAGCTCCAATTTTGTTGGATTCGAGCTCGTGAGAAAGTGAAAACAGTGTTGGACGACCACATTGTTTAGAGTTTTTTAGTCTGTGCTTACATTGTTACCACAGAATAATCGATAAAAAGTAACGCGGATGACACGTCCAAAAGTTTATTTCTGAAAGAGCAGTTTGCAACTGTAAACCCAGAGATTACAGTTGGCATGCAGTAATGGCAGAGCGTCAACCTCTCGCAGCGCTCGTATGTTTGTTCCAGCTAATTTTAACGTCTTAATAATTTATGAGTTAATTTCTTTTTTTTTTTTAAACACAAATTTGTGGTTGTATTTTTCATGAGGTTTTTTTTCCGTTTGTTTTCCAGTTTTGAACAGTAATTCCATGTTAGTGTATCCTGGGAAAGTTAAAACTTTTGATGGTGATATTCAGCATGTGTGATATTGCTTCACCATTTGGACTGCACCGTAAATCAACAAAGCTAGATCTTGGAAAAGGTCAGGGAAGTGGGATTTAAGTTCTTTATAGCTGAGGCTAGGGAAATGATTACTCCAGATCATTGTCTTGGAAAGCACTGATTTGAGAAATTCCACAGAATTTTTTTAGCTAAAGGTTAACAGCACTGTTTTGTCCTTGTGGATTGTCCATGTTCCCAGTGTGTGAAGAATTTGCACTCACAAAGCCAGCGATGTCTATTAGAAATGATAATCTATTGAAATCACTGTGCGTTTGACACATTGATCTGTGGCTCCATCATGTCGTGACTAAGCACTAACACTAAAGGAAAATGGGAAAGAGTTTCTGTGAATACTTTTCTCTGTTTGAGATGAAAAGCCATTGATCATTACTCAATCTGAGACCAATTTGGATCGTCACTCACTGGTTTCTCAGAGTGGCTGTCCAAAAACTTGCATTAGCCAGGGACTGTTTGTCAAACCATAATCTATCACTTTAATAGTCCTCAAAACACCTAGTGTATGTGTGTGTTGTGTAGTAATGTTCATCAAGCAGTGATGCTCTTCTCTGTTGCAAGCAACATGTTGGTTGACATATCAATATCTTAAAGAGGCCCTTCCATTAAAAACAGTTTTTCTGAGGTTTCTGTTGAATATTTTAGCTCCACAGGTGTTCTTACCTTCATAGTGGGTGTGAAAACACGTCAACAACTTCTCTTTCAGTTTTAATCTCTCAAACTACGCAGGTGGCGATAACACCCGAGTTCGAACGGCCTGTATCTGTTTCATCACAACTCCTTTGTTCGTTAGTTTTCAGCAGCTCCCGCAGTTGAAACCACGCCTAGCATGCTGCTGGCTAAAAGCTGTAGCATAAGACGTAGCAAACAGGAAGACACGACATCTGACGTTGCCATGCACAGCGGGGCAGGAAACAGTATTATTTGCTCTCATAGGCTAGTTTGTTAGCCAATCAGAGTCCAGAAAATTCGAACAATGAATATGAACGAGCTGCTGCCGAAGCAGTCGAAGCAGCCTGACGGAAGGAGCCAGAAACACCCAAATTTTAACGCAGACAGATTGAAAGGTCTGTTCATCAGTGTTTCCTGACATATTTTAGATATAAAATGTTACATATTACTGGTTAATACTAAATTTGTATGAAATGGCCTCTTTAATATATTACATTTCTATATATGTTTAGGTTCTATACTGTTGCTGGATGATATTTCTGTGATGTCGCCAGTAAACATCTGAGAGGCCAAGACGGTACAATCATTTGAGGCATTTTGTGCCAGCGTGACCTCGAAATTAGGAACAATTGATTCAGTCTTTTAAGTTTTGATATTACCCAGATGTGAAACAATGGAGAAGCCTCATTATTTAGTGGAAAATGCACTTTGACATAAGTGGGTTTAGGGGTTTCATATTAACATGATTAATGTTTATCTTGTGTGTCTGGGCGTGGGGTATTTGGGGAAGTTCAAGTAACGCTGTGGGTTCAAATGTTTAATTTTCACCGCAACTAATTCTTCCCAGTAAACACATTCATTTTTATGTAGCTGATGACTTTAACGTAAACATTTATGTCATCATTTCATCCACGTTTGTTTCGTTTCATGGCAGACATGCAATTAAATCACAGTGTAAATACAGTCACTGAATGACAGGTTGAACTGTAGATTCATGTCTGTATCTTCATTTCTAGATGTTTACAAAGGATTTTTTAACGATCTAAAGATCATCAGTCAGCAGGAAAATTTTACCTGACATCTTCTTTCCTTTTGTGATGTCCGTTCCTTAAAAGAGGAAGTCTCCTTCAGGGAGGAGTTCTGTGTAAACAGCATTCAGACTTGTTGAGATAAGTTTATTATTTCCTCCTAAACTTTTAACTTGAGTTACAATACTTTTGTTTTGCCTCTGGCAGTTTTGGCATCAGCGACCTGATGTGGATCAGTTTAAGTGAAATATACATTTGGGGATTTAATAGAGACGAACATCTCCCTAAGTCTTTCTACAACTGTTGCACAGCTGAATCAACAACTGGAGGCCAGAACAGATTGTCTGCAGGATCATCAATTTTTGTAGCAGAATGACAGTTGCATCTTACACGTGTATCCAAGCACATTCTCATATCACACACTTTCTGTGTAATTTTAGGGAATGTGTTTTTAGGCCAGGAAGTGAAAACAAAAAGTAGCACGTCAGAGATGTTTTTGAAAGTAACAGAGACAAGCAAACTATTCCTTCTCCACTTCTGTGTTTAAGACATTTAACAGAAGTTTTTATTTGAACAGGATCTCATGTTTTTGGCTTTCGGATTCATTATGGACTCAACCATCAAACCTGTAAAATACAGTGCCATGACAAAGGGTTGTACCCTTCACGGGTCGCTTCTGTTTTTGCCTTTTTGTAACTCTTAAAGGAACTTAAGGCAGCTTTACAAAATCTGACTCAGTGCTGCCGCGACAGGCGCTGTGGCTAACTGCAGCCACCAGCCAAGCCGGCACGGGAGCGCGCACAGACACTATACAGACTGTTCATCTTCACAGCACTGCACCGGGGAGGCTAACATACTTCACGTCAGGTCTCTCCACTCTGTTATTTGATTTGATCTCATCATTTTCATACTGTATCAGGCTCTAAACACGACCTATAATGTTTTCTCACCTGGTCACAAGGAAATGAGCCATGTCAGCATCCGTTTTCACTCCCAAATGCAGCTGAAGTTCCCTCCATGAACCGAACGCATATCCAATATTTATGCGGGTGCCTGCCCGGCTTCGGTCATATTTTTTTTGACTCACAAGATGCCGCTGATAAAGTCTTTTTTTTCTTCGTGGTGCCACTTTTTTAGGGGGTGAGAGTGGATGCAGGTCGTTTGCTGGCTGCAGAAACATCCATAAGTATACCTTCAGTGTTTGAATCCAAGTCCACGGCGGCCATGTACTTCCTGTTCAAGAGCTGTCGGCAACGCGCATGCAGCGTCAATTTACGTCACATCCCTACAACTGCGCGGGAAATTCGGACGTCGAACTGCAGCGCATTATGTAGCACACAGCGTTTCCAAGGCAACAGACATATATGCGGATGGCCTCGTTATTTTGGGTTTTTAATGCTTCATGACCCATTAGCATTGAATAAACTGGAAATGCATGTGTAGTTTTTCACAAATCTTGCCTTAAGTCCCTTTAAGTATTTCAAATCAAATAAAGATGGCACGAGTAAATACAAGATGCACTTTGGTTTAGATCATTTTTATTCCTTAATAAATGAAATCATCATTAGATTGTGAAGATGGAACTGTCTCCTTGTTCAAGAACAGATGGGAAACAAAGTTACTGACATGTGTTGGTCTGGAAAGAGCTCCAAAACCATTTCCAAGATTTTGGGACTTGAGTGAAACACAGTGAGAGTAATGATAAAAACATGGAACATGGTGAACCTTCCCAGGAACAGCCGGGTGAGCTTCAATGACTGATCCAGGATGTCACAAAAGTACAGAACAACATCTAAACCACGGTAGGCTTCGCTGGTCTCAGCTAAGTTCAGTGTTCATACTGCATCATGATGATCCCCTGGACTTCTGAGAAAACAAGCTGCAAACTGACAAAACAAAAGTGAAGCTGTTTGGAAGGTGTTCATTCCCTTACATCTGGTGTAAAAGTGATGTATTTCAGACAAAAGATCATGTTGATGGTCAAACATGGTGGTGGTAGTATGGTGGTCTGGGGTTGCTTTGTTGCTGAAGGACCTGGACAAATTGCAGTGATTGATTCTATTTTTTCCAGCTGCTCTCTTCAGGAGTTGCCACAATAAGTCATTCATGTCCATCTGTCCTCTGCTTCTGTCACACCAACCAACATCATGTCCTCCTTCTCTACATCCATATATATCCTCTTTGGTCTTCCTTCAACCTCAGCATCCTTTTCCTAACAAACCCACTATCTCTCCTCTGTTCATGTCCATACCATCTCAGTCTCTCTGACTTTATCTCCTAAACATCTAACATGTATCGTTCCTCTGATGGACTCATTCCTGATCCTGACCGTCCTCGTCCCTCCCATAGAACATCAACATGTTCATTTCTGCTACCACTAGCTGTGTCTCATGTCCCTTCCTCAGTGGTGCGTCTCCAAACCAGACACCGTTGCTGGTCTCACCACTGTCTTGTACATCTTTCCTTTTGTCCCACATCACTCCTGATACACTTCTCCGTTTGTTCCAACCTGCTTGCACATGTTTCTTGACACTCGCCGTTGCTTTGGACTGGGGACCCAAAGGATTTGAAACCTGCACCTTCTTTGTCTCTGCTCCTTGCAGTCTCACTGTTCCACTTGTGTCCCTTTCATTCATAGTAATTCACAGATTGCAGTAATTGCTAGAACCATGAATTTTACTCTCTACCAGAAAATCCTAACGAAAACTCTTCAACCGTCAGTTGTCAAGCAGATCAGCTTCAGTTCTTTTCACCTCTCGATGAGTCAAAATCAACAACATGATGGTTTTGGGGCGACTGTGGCTCAGTGGTTAGAACGGTTGTCCTCCAACTTGAAGGTTGGTGGATCAATCCCGGCTTCCACCGCCACATGTCGAAGTGTCCTTGGGCAAGACACTGAACCCCATGTTGCCCCGATCTGCGTATTGGGTTGTGTGGGTGTTAGCCCCTACCCTCTACCGTGTGAATGGGTGAAAGACAAAAAAACTGTAGTGTAAAGCGCTTTGGGGGTCGTAGGACCTAATTACAGCGCTATACAAGTCATTTACCATTTTGGACTTAAAACTGGTCGTTAATGCTCAGAACCCTCCAATGTGACTGAATTAAAACAATTCTGCAAAGAAGTCTGGGACCAAAATTCCTCCACAGTGATGGGAAAGATTTATTATCACAAAAATTTGATTGCAGTTTTTGCTGTAAAGAAGGAGTCAGCCAGTTTTTATGGCCAGGTTGGTTTGAAGAACTTTTTTCCTTAATAACTGAAATCATTGTCTTAAATAAAAATGTATCTGTTGATCTGATAGGTGTTGGGAAGGCAGTCTCATTTTCTCTGCTTGTTTGTTCCTGTTTAGGGTCAAAGGAAGCTGGTGTCTATCTCCAGTGGTCATTGGGTGAGAGGTGCGTTACACCTGGACAGGTTGCTACATACACACAGACAAACATTTACTCACACTCACTCCTAGGAACAATTTTGAGTATCCTTTAATCTATAATGCATGTTTTTGTTCAGTGGAAGGAGGTCAGAGTCTCCAGTCACAAACCACGAATGAACTCCATGCAGAAAGGTCCAGGCTGGTTTTGAACCCAAGACCTTCTCATTGCAAGTACCACACTGCCACAAACTGCAGCACCGTGCAGCCCTGTAGGAAAGACAGTCACAGGACTGACACAAGACACAACAACAAACCACGACTCATCTCTGGGTTTGTTAGACAGAAAAAAGCAGTTTGCTTTGAGACAGAATGTAACTGATGACCAGTGTTAAATATTTTTATTGTTTGGCTTTCACAGTAACTCAGAGTGCATTTTTTCAGACTTACAGTGAACATTTTTTTCTTGTCAGCGGAAGTTTGATTTTTAAAAAATCTGAATTACATGTCACACAGCCTGCATGGTGAAAGACTGGATACTTTGCAGCACAGCAAAATGCTTATCACTTTATTTTTTTAGCATGATTAGCTTCCCTGGGACTGCTTGATTCCATTGAAAGTGATTGATTTACTTATAAACCAGAGGTCATGCGAAAAAATTTGCAGCCTGCCGCATTGTACATCTATTCCCATTCTGATGTAGCTATGTACAACGGTTTTACAGTAAAAGCCAAACTGAATATAAAAAATCTTGAATTCTCACAAAACACGAAACTCCCATTTACAACTTCCGTGTATATATGACATAACATGAATTTAATAACATAAAGCTTCTTTTTAAACTTTTATTTGGATTCTAAGACATTAATTTGTTATAAATAAACTATTTAACAACAGATATGTTCTCTACATGTCAAAAAGCTATGAATATTTCTTAGTACTGTTTAATCAAATAGACAATAAGTGACTTTCCTGACGGTTTTTTGATTAATTATATCCATTATTGTCATGTGATGAATTGTTTCCTTGATATTCTTTGTAGCATTTGTCTGAAGATCCATGTTGAAACTCACATATCAAACAACTTTTAACATGTCATACCACAACAGCGGGTGTGAATGATTTAACACACAGACATAAGCATGCTTCTAATTTATCTTTATAATAACAATAATAAATGCATGGTGGTAGAGGATATGATTTGTTAACACAAGGTTCCCTTTGAGATCAAGAGTCTAGTCGTTGCTAAGAAAGCATAACAATAAAAACAAAACACATCACCCATATGGCTGTCTCATGCTTCTTGTTAGCAATATGTCAGTGCTGTCTTACATTCTTGGACTGCTTGTGTTGGACTTTGACAGTTTTTTGGCAAATTGAGTTTTTTCACTGTTACTGGTCTCTGTGCCCTCTGGATGGGTCCCATGTTGAGCTTGTTTTAATTACATGCATCTTGCCATTTGCCCATTATTCATATTTATTGCGACATAGTTGTTAATGTGGAAACTTTGGTTTGATCAAGTGTTAATGTGGTAGAATGGTGCTAAATTACGGTGTAAATGATTTTCTTAAAAACGGTTTTTCTGAGGTTTCTGTTGAATATTTTAGCTCCATATGTGTTCTTACCTTCACAGTGGGTGTAAAAATAGATCAACACCTTCTCTTTCAGTTTTAATCTCAAACTACGCAGGTGGCGATAAAACCCGAGTTCTCCCGAGTCCGAACGGCCTGTATCTGTTTCGTCACAACTCCTTTGTTCGTTAGTATTCTGCAGCTTCCACAGTTGAAACCACGCCTAGCATGCTGCTGGCTAAAAACTGTAGCATAAGACATAGCAAAGAGGACGACACGACGTCTGACGTTGCCATGCACAGTGGGGCAGGAAACAGTAAGCCTTGCTCTGATAGGCTAGTTTGTTAGCCAATCAGAGTCCAACAAATTTGAACAATGAATATGAACGAGCTGCTGACGAAGCAGTCTGACGGAAGGAGCCGGAACCACCCGAATTTTAATGCAGACAAATTGAAAGGTCTGTTAATCAGTGTTTCTTAACGTTTTTTAGATATAAAATGTTTCATATTACTGCTTAATACTTAAGAAATAACCACAAACTCCTGAAATGTGTATGAAATGGCCTCTTTAAACATAAAACTGGAATTTTAATCGAAACTTTGTGCCAGATTTGTCTCTTGTACAAAACTTTATTCTAATTTGACTGTATTAAGCTACTTAAAACATGGCAGACAGGAAAATCCTTCTGTTACCTGAAAAAATGGTAAAAACAGGCCATTTGATATAACTTACTTAACAAATTTGAACATTAATAAATAAAAACCATCTTCTGCTGTTTATTTATTAATTGTTTATTCTCAGAGATGTCTCATGTGTCATGGTTCGAACCAGGTGGGGTTGTTTTCGAGCTCCCAAAGTGACCCAAACTCCAGACACACACAGAGCGAGGAAACAGCGTTCAGTATTAACAGTGTTTATTATGTACAGTGCTCCAATATATATACAGGTAAATAGTAAATGTGCTCGACGAAACTCAGGACGGGCCTGGTGCGGGACAGGAACGGTCCTGGGGTTGTGAGAGAGAGAGAGGTTAGTGACAGTTGGAGGAACCAGCTGCGGCGTGCGGGGATCGTGCTCGCTTAACTCACGGTTTCGTGTAAGACGTCCGGGTTTGAGGAGAGATCCGAGGATGCTGCCGCAGGGGTGGTGATCCAAGTTGTCGGTGTTTGTGGTGTGAGATCCGGGTCCGAGTGCTGAGTGCGCAGACGTGACTGCGACAGGGGTGACAGCAGAGCGGTGACCGGGAAGGTGTGGACCAGAGGAAGCCAGAGACAGACAGGGAGCCAGAGGGAGAGAGCTGGTCGCGTAGCACCGCAACGGAGTTCTAGTACGTTCCAGGTTTGAGCCAATCCTCACTATGAGCGGTTCGATATCCACGCTGGAGGTTAAGCTGTCGGGAGAGGAGCTCCAGTACAGCAGGCTAAACATAAGGAGAAGAAGGCAGGTTAAATACTGCGGAAAACACTCTGGTAAATCAATCACTAGCCACTCTGTACCACGCAATGTAGCGGAACAAACTGGCGTCTGTCTCTTGTTCCTCCTCTGCTTAAGTACCCAGCTCTCCTGAGCTGGGTAACGATCCACACCTGTCATCACTGATCGTCTGCTGCCACGCCCTGCAAAACAATTAGTGCCACTCACCACCACCAGCAGCAGAGATCCTCACATCATGCATATAAAGCATTTTATCAATGTTTTACTGGAAACTGTTACTGATGGTTCTCTTTTTCATTTCCTGTGTGACTTATTAACAAATGAATGACCTCATAATTTGCTGCATGGTAATTCTGTATTTGACAAAACAATTTTAAAATTAAATCTTTTGTTCTCTTATGTGTGTAAACATTGGATTCTGGTCAATTCTAGAGAGAATGATCTTTGTTAGTAGAATTCAGCCATATTTCTCTCCAGAGTTTATCTATTTGTCAAAATTTGAGCGTACACTTCAAAAATAACTTCAAGATTTCTGGCATGGGCTTGAAGATTAGATTTTTGGGATCCAAGTAAACCCACATGAACATACATCATGGAAGCAGTGAAGAATGATCAAATTGAATTGGTCAACGACAGAGTGGAGGGCATGACAGAGTATTTTCAGCCTGAAATGCATGTAATAAAAAAGAACTTTATTCTTAGAGTAAATCAAATCTGAGGTTTATGCATTACTAATAAAATTGGAACACTGGAATACTTAAAATAATTCCAACCTCAGCAGAGAACGTTTGGTCTGTTGCCTTGAATGCCTTGATTTCCTGCGTCATCCCTTAGAAAATGTAAAAGTATGCAAAATGTAATAAAACCACCACAAAAGCTGATTTAGTACCTAAAGGTTAAGAGACTATTTGAGAATGATAGTCTCTGCATTGGTAATGCTCTTCTTCTTTAGGTTTGGAGTGCATGGAAAATATTTGAAATCGCTTAACCTTTAATTTCTCGAAGTTCAGATCTTAGGGCTGTTTGGCCTCTGGAACATGCAGTTACTCTGGAAGAAGTTCATAAGGAGGAACTTCCCACAACTGCCTCCTCTGTGGCAAGGCAACATGTAAAAGGGGAGATTCTTTCAATCCTTCTCCTACGAGCGGTCCCTTGTCCACTGACTGAGAGGTGGACACACTTCCTCATTGGCATCACATGGTCCGAGGCCCAAAAACCCTGAACTTGAGTTATTTTGAGCTCATGCAGTGAGTTTATGCTCAGTGCAGAGAATACAGTCCATCTGATGAACACAGTAGATGGCTGTAAAGGGTCAGCTTTAAAAATCTTTCCATGTGGCATGAAAGATTTGCTCTGGTTCCCAAAGTCCTCAACTTCTCATTTTAGGCACTGATGGGACATTTCATTGATTTTAAAATGGGACCACCAATGGAAGGTCCTGCAAAACATCTTCATTGACCTGTGCCTGAAGAATTTACTTGGCCTAAATGCTGCAGGGGAAATTTCAAGCTCATCCAATAGTACTACCCGCTTGATTGACAGGTGGAATTTGGTAGTGCTTTTTCTTGTCACGTCCTCCTTATGAAGGATGTATTCACTGGCCTGCTGTTGCATGGTGGGTGGGACAAGCCCACAGTCACAATCAGGCCACTGAATGGGTGACAAAAAAGGGTTTCAAATTGTCCACATATATGCAGGGAAATTAATCTGCATGATTGGGTTGCAACTGGCAGCAGCAAAGTGCAAATGTCATTTGCAAGGCCAAAATTTAAGAATTTAAAGAGGCCATTTCATACACATTTCAGGACTTTGTGGTTATTTCTTAAATATTAACCAGTAATATGAAACATTTTATATCTAAAAAATGTTAGGAAACACTGATAAACAGACCTTTCAATCAGTCTGCATTCAAATTCGGGTGGTTCTGGCTCCTTCCGTCAGGCCTCTAGGAGCAGCTCGTTCATATTCATTGTTCTAATTTGCTGGACTCTGATTGGCTAACAAGCTAGCCTATGAGCTGCCCCGCTGCGCATGGCAAAGTCAGACGTCGTGTCTTCCTGTTTGCTATGTCTTATGCCACAGCTTTTAGCCAGCAGCATGCTAGGCGTGGTTTTAACTGCGGGAGCTGCTGAATACTAACGAACAAAGGAGTTGTGATGAAACAAGTACAGGCCGTTCGGACTCGGGAGAAATCGGGTTTTATCACCACCTGCGTAGTTTGAGAGATTAAAACTGAAAGAGAAGTTATTGACCTGTTTTCACACCTATGAATGTAAGAACACCTGTGGAGCTAAAATATTCAACAGAAACCTGAGAAAAAACATCTTTAAGATGTGTGAAAAGTTAAGCAAGGGTCCCCAATTTCTTTGTGAGTCACAGTGCCTTGCTGTTTAAAAGTAGTTACCATAAGCAAAAAAAAAAATAATACAAGAAATGTGAGAAGTTTCGAGTGAGTTTGTGACCAAATTGCAATAAAAATGAAGTTAAAGTAAATCAAAACACTATTTGACTATGTTGTGACACAAAAGGTTGCTTGACAGTCTTATAACACTGTTGCATTTTATTTGCTATTATTTTATATGGCCCACTTTATTTGACTATATATAAAACCTGTCACCAAAGTGTTTATGTATAAATTCAATATGATTCCAATGAAAAATGAACACATTTTCTCACAGTTTTGTGTCTCCAACTAGTCACCAACATTCACATCTCATTGAGATCCTGGCTTTGAGCTGTGTTTTAACTAAATTATGGGCATGTGTTAGTGTTGCAAGTTGGAAGGGATAGTTCAGTTTAATGTGCAGATGTTATTTCAAGGCAAACTGTGAAACCTGAAGCATCCAGAGCACCTTTTTAAAAAGTGGGAACTGGAATGTCTTTGAAACAGGTGGTGGAAAAGGATTATATAAATCTTGTAAATACACATGGAATTTCTTAAACAGCAGAAAAAACAGATGGATCATACATTGATTAGTGTTTAATAAAAAATGAGAAAACTGTGCTGAAGTTCTTTGGTGGATTTCTTTTCACAGACTGCTGATGACTGACAATCTGCAGTTCTTTTGTAGGTCTATGTTCTAGTGTATAGATGTACATTTTTCTGGCCATGTTAATGTTAAAGTTGTTCTCTTTTAATAAGAAGCAAAATGTATGTGGCTCGGAGAGTTTAATTTATTTACCAAAGTAAAATTCCAGGTTCTCTGGTTTCCTGACAAGAGATATATCTAAAAGGGAAGTTCCTTGAACTGTCATCATGTCTCAGTGTACACAAGCATCCTTGTTCTGTTTGGAACAGCTGATTATTTCATAGTTAATTGTTTTCTTTAATATCCGTCCAGATGCGCTCTTTTTCTACATGCTTTGAGAACTTAGTGAATTTACTTTAACCTTTATTTCCCAACATGCCAGCAGTTTGGCTTTATCTATAATTTGCCTGTCAGACTGTATTTGCTCAATAAAGCATTGCCAGCAAATGAGTCAGTTAGGGTCCATCAGCGAATGTGAGACAGGCTTCAAAATGATTTACTAACCTCCTGGTACACATTAAGTCCACAAAAAATCCTTAAGTTCTTATATCAAAATGTGGCAGTGTTCAGGCGAAGTGAAGGTTCTCTGGCTAAAGTCATCAAAGACTGCATATGATTAATATGATTATCAGAGGACGTGCTGATTTAACAACAAAAAAAACCCAATCCAAACTGTGTTGAATCTGCCCAATTCTAAATGTATTCACATACAAACATACTAAAACTTTTTGAAAAGATTTTAATATTTGACTGTTAACCCAACTGATTAAAAAATATCCATAAAATTCTGATTATTTGGAACTGAGATGTTTACGAAGCCTTAGAAAAAAATTCACAAACGCTTTTTGCTGTATCACGTTATTTATAATAGATTTTTTGTATCACATTTATTACATTGGCTGTTTTTACAGTTTAATTGTAATATAAAAATGAGTTAATAATAATGCATTCATCCATATAATAATGATGATTTAACCTGAAAAAAAAAGGCAAGTGGATCATTTACTGGGAGCAACCATGTTAGAAATGATCAAAACTATGTAGCAAATATGATACAAGGGGCATTATAGGGTTAATTATTTGGAAATAATTCTTTTGTCAGTTTGAATAATTAATACTGATTTTTTTTTTTTCTCACCTGCATTTTGTTTTCATGGATCTCGATGTTCCCGACCAACAAAATGTTCCCGAAAGTTCAGCTTTCAAAGAAATGGTCCAACTTGCTGTTGAGCAGCAAATTGAATGCATTTTCAATTTACTATTTCTACCATCATTAAAGTCTGTGCATGAAGTGTAAACAATGAAATTGTTAAGTTTGACTTTCAATTAGTGAAGCATTTATACCCCCAAAAACATTTTTTGAATGGATGACAAAGAAAGCAGAAAAAAACATCTACTTTGCAACGTAAGAACAGCAAAACAACAACAATGAAATCCTAAAGAAACATAAACAAAAGTTGGTTTAATTGTTTTTTCTAATTTTAAAATAAAAAAGAAATTCAGCAATGAATATATTCTTAATTCTAAGTAAAAATGGTAGAAATGTATTCAAAGGAAACCTTTTGGCCAAGCAAAATGTAGATTTGAGAATCATATACTATATTCAGCACTAATAACATATTTGAATATTTTATTTGCTAAACTGGCCCAAAATATACAAACATGATGCTACACTTTTTAAATATATTCTTGTCCAACACAGAAAGACAAAGTTTAGACATGTGGTGCATCATGTTAAATCTTTACTGTAGGGGTGAGTCTGCTTTCTGAACACTAACTTTCTGCACACACACAAGTTTTGAGAAAACCCAGATACAAACTCAGACCAGCAGCACTGCAGGCCACCCAGCTTTCCTTCGATAAGATAAAATAGAACAAGTGGCTGCAGACGTTCTGAGCTGGTCGGGATGGAGCTTTTCAAGCAGATTACTGATAGTTGATCACTTAATAGATGAGGTCCAATAATAATTGTAACCTCGCTGCCCTCTTGGCGTGCGCTTGATTGGCTTTGAGTGACATCACCAAAATAGCATCCAGCTGGAGACAGAGATCATGACATGTCTCCTTGACGTGTCCTCTGAACACCAGACATTTTGATTGGTAGATATAATTTTGAAAATGATTTAGATTATCTTGATTGCTGTTGTAGAGAGTGCACAGTCAAAACACTTGACCACTGGAAACTTTTAAATCATTCTGATTGTGTCAACTTGTAAAAGCCTTTATAAATGAGTTTTGACTGATTTCATTCTAACAACATAGCTAAAATCAAATCATCTTCTACGAAAATATATCTAATATTAATTTGACAATTACTAGATTGAGAAATAAAAAAGTAGATTTCCAAAGTTGAAGAGTGGGCTGATTCAGTTTGATGAAAGCTCCTCCCACCCAGTTTGGCGCTTAACGAGCAAC
Organism: Pachypanchax playfairii; assembly: GCA_006937955.1. NCBI lineage: Eukaryota > Metazoa > Chordata > Actinopteri > Cyprinodontiformes > Aplocheilidae > Pachypanchax > Pachypanchax playfairii. The sequence continues at coordinate 2,174,364 of SSNP01000049.1, forward strand.
TAACTCCCAAATCCACTTTTTTTACCTAATAAACTGTATAAAATATTAATAGTGTTTAATAGTATTGTCTACATGTTTGCACTTTATTTTTGTCATTTTAGTGCATTTTTATTCAAATCTCAATGTTCTGCCTAAAATCATAATTGTTGCGGCCTCCTCAGGTTAAAATTATAAAATGAATTTGAAGCAACTAATGACATGGTAGAGAATAAGGACATCGCTAGCTCTTGCCTATCTCCCCCCCAGAGCTGTTGGATTTGAAAGATCGGTTTGCATGGTTCACGCACCTTACATTTTTGATCCGCTAGCTAACCTTGGGCTCCTCTCTGCAACACACATTTTCAGCTGCACCCGTTGGCAGAGTCACACAATATTATCCGAGCTAATCTAAATGTAGCATTAGCTCTGGCTAACAACAATGTACCACTAAGAGACCGGCCCCATTCCATACCGCTAAGTCGCTGCAGGGCAAACCATCGGCTCGAAACGATACAGAATCGTCCACAGAAGCAACTTTGTCCATTTTCATCTGGTCCCTCTCTGTCCCCCTATGTTGGTGCGACATGTCGATCACAGCCTCGCCCGCCACCCCTCCAGGTGTACACTGGTCCTCCAGGCAACGTCTCCTTTAGAGGCATTTTTAAAAACAGGGACTGTGGGAGGGGATGTAATCTGGAGGGTGGTAAGTTACTCTTTAATTAACCATTCTCACCATGTCACAGAGTCATAACAAAAAATAAACAAAGTGTCCTGTGTTTGAACTTGTTTACATTACTCTTATTCAACATTGTGAAGTCACCCTCATGATAAGTAACTAACAATTAAATAAAATAGGCTGGACAAACTTCCAGAGAAGCTACAGGTAAGTCAGATTACAGAGATTTGTCCAAAGCTTTTTAAATTATTCAAATATAATCTCCTCCTGAGGAGCATAAAACCACAAGAGTTCATCTTAATAAAGTCAACTGGACTCATTCGTCTCATTTTAAAAGATGTCTCACATTTCATCCAAAAGGCTTCATCAGCTCTGATCGAGGCTGGAAGTTTCTTTCTGAAACAAAGATTATTTCTGCAGTCAGGTAATTTTCTTTGACATCTCCTTCAACTCCTGCAGCATTCCTGGGGTTTTCCTCCCTGGATGACCAATTTGCAAGTTGTTTAAATTAAGAAAACAAACAACATGATTTTCAGTGAGGTACATTCAGATTATGTTTTTCTACCAACTAAACCCTGGTGTAGTTTACACTTGCTTTAAATCATATAAGTAAGCAGCAACTGCATACAATTCCTGAATCAATAAGCCCAGCACGCTACTTGTTTCTGTTTCATGAATATGTGGCCTCTTCAGTTCTGATCATGGGATGGAGTTCCAGGTTTATAAACTGATGTAGGGGCAAAAGTATAAATAAGGTTGTTAAAGTCACATGGATCAGCCCCGTCCCTCCTGAGAGTCGTCGTTACCTGAATCACTTTTCACTGTTTGGATGGTTGTGAAATTGCCTGGGATGCATTATGAGTGTCATATAAATGAAATCTGAGACCAGCTCTTGTGTTTACTGTAGACTTTTCCCATTTTGCATGTCATTTGTCTTTGAGATGTAGGCGTGCAGCAGAATAAGAAAATTTATAGAAACAGAAAAACAATTCCAGTCGTCTCTTTATGGAAAACATTTTGGACGTGTTCTGGACGACCGACAGTCTACACAAACATGTCCATCACCGGTGTTTATGTGTGAAAACAGCTTCAGTTTCAAGAGGCAAGACGATGTAATTAAGAAGGAGGGAGTAACAGAGAGCCTGAATGTTCTAGAGATGACAAAAGACACTTTGCACTTGCACCGTATCTCTTTGGGACATTTGAGAACACGACTCATAATTAACAACAGGACCACATATTTTACAATTCTCAGCTGAGCAAATTGGACTTGTTACAAGACAGGAAGGGTGGAATGAAATTAGTGAAATTGTGTGGATTATGTCAGATAATCACACATAAGCTCTTTTCAGGCTCGACCATTCTTCATAAGGAAGAGATATTTGCTTTGATCAACTCTTAGGATTGATCAATCAGCACAGGATGAGTCTTAAAACAACAGGATTTATAATTATTTTGATATTAAACTAGTTTTTCTAGTAAGAATTTCTAAATTCAGCCTGTTGTCAAAACAATGTTTTACATCCATCGTTTTGTCTAATCTGGATTACGTCTAACCCTACCCTATCCTGCCAGTTCAGTTCAGATCAGATCTTTATTGGCCCTGAGGGAGACGTTTGATTTACAGCTGTGTTTAAAGTGACATAAGCTCATAAAACATCAGGATACAAGACACAAGAAGCTGCAAGAAACCTCAACAAATTCTAACAAAAACAAACTTGTTTTTAATCTCCATCGGACTAGCAGTAGTAATAAATAAATAAAACACGGTGCTACTTAAAATATCACGGAACAGTTGATGGATTTATTCAGTGTATTTATTGCTATTGGAACTAAATAAATGTAACTTTAATATACTCCAACCAGATGGGAGAAGAGCATTAAGGACAGTCACTACTGGTTAAAATGAACTTTCTCTTCTTCTCTTCTTTATTTTTTGTGTTCCAAATTCCTGATAAGGACGGTTGCTGTGTGTTAAGTGTCTTTCTGGCTTTTTTCACAATACAAAAAGGAGACTTTGTGTTGCACGCTGAGAGGTCACGCCCCTCCCACAAGGTAAGAGGTTAAACTAGACCTAGTGAATTATCTGTAAAACAGAACCATTAGTATTTTTCTAAATAAAAACTCCAAGCATTTTCAAAAACTACAGTCTCTGCAGGTGCTTCTTGCAGACTCCAGGGTTGTTCAGATTAAAATTAAGTCATTTTAAAAATTCAAGCTCTTAAAGACTCACTCCGATAATCTTTTAAAGAGGCCCTTCCATTGAAAATGTTTTTTCTGAGGTTTCTGTTGAATATTTTAGCTCCACAGGTGTTCTTACCTTCATAGTGGGTGTGAAAACAGGTCAATAACTTCTCTTTCAGTTTTAATCTCTCAAACTACGCAGGTGGCGATAAAACCCGAGTTCTCCAGAGTCCGAACGGCCTGTATCTGTTTCATCACAACTCCTTTGTTCGTTAGTATTCGACAGCTCCCGCAGTTGAAACCATGCTTAGCATGCTGCTAGCTAAAAGCTGTAGCATAAGACGTAGCAAACAGGAAGACACTACGTCTGACGTTGGCATGCTCAGCGGGGCAGAAAACAGTATACGTTGCTCTAATAGGCTAGTTTGTTAGTCAATCTGAGTCCAGCAAATTCGAATAATGAATATGAACGAGCTGCTGATGAAGCAGTCGAAGCAGCCTGATGGAAGTAGCCGGAACCACCCGAATTTTAACGCAGACAGATTGAAAGGTCTGTTAATCAGTGTTTCCTGACGTTTTTTAGATATAAAAGGTTTCATATTACTGGTTAATACTTAAGAAAGAACCACAAAGTCCTGAAATGTGTATGAAATGGCCTCTTTAAGTTATTTTAAAGCGTCTCAGTGGTGTTTAAATTATATTTAAAGAGTTTTTACATAAAATCACAAAACCTGTTACATTCTCTAGGAAGCAGTTTCTGCATAGCGGCAGTAGCTCATTGGCACTTCACCTCTGCACTGTAGGCAGAACCATTAGCACGGAGGCAACCCCCCCCCCCCCCCCCCCCC
>SSNP01000049.1:2178060-2248493 GCA_006937955.1 Pachypanchax playfairii
ACCCCCCCCCCCCCCCTCCACTTTGCTGAGAGGTCTCTGTTTACGCTAACACAGAGTAGGAGCTTGTGGCCTCGCCCAGTGGGTGGAAATGCTCAGAAATGCAATTTTAAGCTTAATTTTTGTAAGATACGTCTGCTAGCATCAGAAAAATGCTACAAAAACATGTTAACAACACGAAAAATACAATTTTCATTGAAGTGGGTCTTTAATCAAAGCTGGGACAGATAAATAGGAGATTTTCTGAAAATCAATAATAATCCCGTTGCTGACATTTAACTTTAAGACGAAGTGGCTGTCACACCATTCCACAGAGTCATCCAACATTTGGGATGAACTGCTATATCCTTGAGCAAACACTTAACCTCAGTCAAGACCTAAAGTGTGTTTACTAAAAATTTGTGGTTGGATCCTGTTAGGACAAATGCCAAAGACATTTATTTGAGTACTTGAATCATTTATTTATTTGTCACGTACCATAAAAGGAAGAAGTATTATATTAAATGATTTTCTCTCTTTTCCAAACAGTATTTATCAGGTCTTTGTTTCTGTAGGCCTCATTCAAGGTTGATGGCATCATTTAGTGTGTTGATACTGGAATCCACCTGCCATCATTCTGAATGTTGTTATTGCTCATTAAGTGTAATTAAACTTGAGTTTTTTGTTTCTTCAACTGATGTATCTTTTACTGAGACATTGATTTATGACTAAACGTTACAGTACTGGGTGATATGTGACTTTTGAGCACAGTTCAGTTTAAAAAATGCAGTTAATTTGTTCTCAGTACAGTCATTAAGTGACAAATAAGGCTTTAAATGAAGAATAAATTATTCTGAAAGTAAAAATTGAAGCGTTTATTTATATGCACTTTCCAGCTCGTGGTTGTTTTTGAGCTTGATATTCAGTCTCAAACAGCACAGATGTCACAAATAGACCAAGAACTTCTAATGACAAATTACATAAATTTACAATATTAGTCAACTAGCTTATTTTAGACCTGAACTTGCACAGCACTGTCCCAAAAAACCTTTAGATTTTTTTATATAGAAGGTTTTAATTGTCGTGTTACACCCTGTCTTTTAAAACATCTTCTTTCAGGGTGTGTCCATGACAGATTTGTGTGAGAACCTGCAATTTACTTTATCAGTCTTTCCTCCGAGATTTTTTTTATGAAAGGGCTCTTAATTCATTGGTGAAAAATGGCACTTAGTGCTTATCATGAGGTAACACCCTTCTGTTGGCCTCCACGCTCTTACCAAGTGTTTTGTTACAGTGACAGAAGGAAGTTATAACAATGTTAAGGAAGTGAGTTTGTGTGCCTGTCGGAAATGAGCGCCACTACACTTAATTAAGCCCTGAGAAGTTGAACTAGCTGCAGCAGAAATTCACTTAGATGTATAATGTAACTTTGCATTAGCAGGATGTTTCATACGTAATGTCACCTGCTGGCCTTAAAGCTGAATTTTAAAGTTGTTGAAATGCTCGTCCAGGTCTGTCCTAATCTTTTTTTTCCCGATGCTTTTGGCACCACTGTGACAGCATGTTGTTAACATCTCACTTTATCGTCAAGATATTCTAAGCACGCTTGGAGCTGGACACCATCTAACCTGATAAAAAGTTGTTTCACCAGCACTTTCTAATGCACGTGAATTTGTTGCCTGCACTCTCTCTCTTGTAAGTGGGTTGTTGGTCTTCTCTGTCCCAGAGTCCCACAGTAAGCCTGAGAAACTCTCTTATAAGGGAAATATCCAGCATTATACACATATACAGACATCCCTGTTCTTTATTAATCAACACTGTCTTGTTCTGCCAGTATATATATTGCTTTTTACTGTTTTCTTAGATAGAATAGAGGCAGTGGGAAATTCAGGGTGATTGCTATGTTTTATATCTGGCTGCATTATAAATCATAAATCTGTGATGGACTGGTGACCTGTCCAGAGTGTACCCAGAAAATAAACTGATATATTATTGGGCTGACACTGAAATATTAATTAATATAATAAAAAAAGTTGGTTTTGTTTGTTATTCTTCCTAAATAATCCAGCCAGGACCATTTTGCATGGAGTTTGCATGTTCTCCTCGTGCATGTGTGGGTTTTCTCTGCAGACCCAGATTTCCTCCCACAGAGCAAAACAATGTATGCAAGTTTAACTGGCTATGCTGAGTTGGTTTTAGGTGTGAGTGTGTGTGAATGATTGTTTGTCTGTGGCCCCCTGATGGACTGGCGATCTGTTTGGGACGCGCCTCGCCTCTGAAGGCGGCCCCCCACAACTCTGAGCAGGAACAAGAGGGTAAGAAAAATGGATGGATTCTAACTTTGTGTGTACGTCAGCCAATTATCTTACAATTATCAGATGTTTATATCACGACTCTTAGTTGCCATAAAAGTTCGGATTAGTTGTGTCCAGATGTTTGACCATTTCGTTACAGATTCACACAAAGTTAAAACGAAAGCAAATTTTTTTGTGTTTGGCACATTATTCAGAAACTTTTGAACTAGTCTTGGCAGTACACATCTAAAACAAATATCTTTTTAAGACCTTATTCATTTCATGTGGTTGTTGGAGGATTTTTGGCCCAATTTGCCAAACAGAATTGCTTCTGTTCACTGATGTTTTAAGGGCATTTGTTAAATTCTCAGGCCCTCTTCATGGTTATAAACAGGTTAGGATTTGGAGCCATGAAAACACTTTCATTCTTTTCTTTTTTAAAAATTCATTCTCTTGTAGTTTTGTTGCTTTTCTCAGGATTATTGTTTCGTTTCATGACTCGTATTTTTTGACCAAGCTCCATTTGTAACATAGATGCCCCAAACTCGACTGTAATTTACTTTGGTGTACAAAGAAATTTATAGTTCCTACAGTGACAATAAGACAATGCTTGACATTTTAATGAAGTGTTTTTGCTGACAAGTTGTTTCTTTTCTTTCTCCAAAGTGGTGCTCTGCATGATAGACAAACTTCTCCAGTTTGGTCTTGTCTGCTCAAGTGATATTATTTAATAGTCTTTCATGTAACTAAATCAAATAATATGTATGAAACATTGAAAAGAGAAGGAATTTATAATTTAACACATCATTTATTTGTCGTCTCATGTCTAATGCAAATATACCAAATAAAACAAAATTGCAATCAGAGCAGCACTTCTAACATCTCCAGGTTGCAGGGGACTCAGCATTCTGTGTGGCCCCTCGGATCAACATGACACAAGCAGCTTACTGTACATTTGTGTTCATTGAGGTAGCAGTTTGTCTTCACGCTCCCAAGCTGCAGGAAAGGAGTTCAGGGCAGTAGTTAACATCTCAATGTTTTCTTCCAGCTTCTGTCAGCATTTCAAGGCTTGTCTCTGATGACTGAGATCCAGGACACTCAGGTTACACAGCAAGCTTCCTCTTCTTTTTTTGGTGATGCCAGTCAAACTGGACTACCAAGCCAGAGATGCTGTTGTAGAGATGGGATTGGGTTCAAAATAAAACCCCCAAATCCATCCATATTGTTCGTCAAAAGGATGGACATTTGAAAGAAAAAAAAGCCATGGTGCAGAAACTCAAACTGTGCTTGGCTTTGGTGCCCAAACTCTGTCTTCCAGCACTCAGTTAACAAAGACTCTTAAATGTGTACCATAACACACAGAGGCAGGAATTCTTTACATATAATACTGCATTTCTAGTATTCCCACAGAGCTTAAAGATGACCAAACATGACTACAGGCTGTCACTCTAATCATTATAGTTCTTCAAAAATCTGTGGTTAATAGAAAACAATTTCTCTGACAGTCCTTCTGAGACACATACATTTTTCCACATGTTAACTTGCCAGTAGAGTCTAAAATGCAGCTTGAGGTTTATTTGTTTTTTAACTTTTCTGAGTATTGTAGTGTCTGACCTCAGAGTAAACATGATGGAATGAACACGCTTACAGTGACTGCCAACCATCTTCCCAGTTTCCCACTTGTTATTAATCATCTTTTTCACAGAATCAGTATGTTTACATGCAGCCAGAAAAATGTGATTTATTGTCTTAGTCCGACTGAAATTGGACTTCTGAAACACTTGTAAACGGCTTAGTTGGACTGAAATCGAACCGAACTGGACTTTGAATAGTCCGACTAAGCTACCCAGATAATTAGATTCAAAATCGAATTTCTCTGCATGTAAACGCTCCGGCTGCTTAGTCGAGCTATCTGGCCCGCCCCTTCAGGAAATGACATCAGCGGCAGCGCCGCGATAAACAGCAAAGCAGTAAACGAAGACGAAGATGGCGGCTAACTTAAGCGTAAGTGGAAGATCAGTACATTTTACATTTTTTCACTAACGCAACTGTTTCTTTGTTTGACGCGAACCGGAAGAATGCCTCTGCGAAGGGTCGCATGGCGCCACCTACCGTAGCGGTGGTGAGCGCACTTCTTTCAATAAATCGATTTTTGAAGTGACATGTAAACTGGGATACAGCTCTCGCCAGGGGGCTAATCCTTAGTCCGACTTCTGCCAAAAGCTTGATTTAGGTGTGCATGTAAACGTAGTCAATGATGGACTCTTAATTGTTTGGAAAAGCACAGGAACCCTTCACAGACTGATGTGTAGTAATAACTGCCTCTTTAGGATAATTGCGAATGTCTTTCCTATTGGGTTAACACGCACCTGAATGCTCCAGACCATTAAACTACTAGAGTTACACATTTTCTCAAAATCAGTTAATCCCACAGATCAAAATCAATATTCATCAGCTGGTTTATGTTGTTTTTGTTTTAACTGAATAGAACAAACTATTTTGTGCTTATCTTTATATACATCTAGACTGGGATATTTATTGGAGTTCCTGCAAAACCTTCACAGTGTTTGAGTATACAAGAGATTAAAGCCAAATATGAGTCATCCTGCTTCCTGGTCTGGCTCTCAGCAGAGCTCATCAGCTTTCCTTTAGTTCCTGGGCATGGATCTGATGTTCACTGGAACCTGCTTTATGTTCAGAACAACACTAGCTGCAGAGTAACCACATCTGGAGTGTTGTCTGGTCCTGTGTATCACTCTTTGGAGACAGGCCAATGTACACGTCTGTGTAAATTGGTGACGCCACAGGCAATGAGGGCTTTAGGTCTGCAGCATCCCAATACAAAAAGATAAAGGCAAAAGACCTTTTTGTGGTCTGACCCAATGCGGTTTACTTTTGGCATGCCTTTTGATACCACTAACAGAATAAATGCACATCAAAACAATCTGTAGTGTCAACTTTAGTAAGAATATTTGGCACAACACGGTGCATCTATTCTAACAATCAGAATCTTTCTGTGATTATTGCATGATGATAGTATCGGAGCTGATCCAATCCAGCACCCCACAGCAAGATGTAAACACTTACCCAGTGAACAAAGGTTTCTTTGTACCAATAGTAGCACATGTGTACACTTTTAAACAGTGAGTTTCCTCATGATGCAAGAAATGTAGAAAAAACCCACCACCATCTGTATCAGCATACCAGTTGTTTAAATCTGAAACGATTGCAGAGAGCCAAATCAATTGACTGTTTCTGCTCAGGAAACAGATGTTGTATTCATTACATGTGACATGATGTCCATATGGAGTTAGTAAGTTTGAAAGAGTTGGTTGGGGCCACATTTGCTATAATTTACTTAAGTACAATACATGAATGTGTGGCAAACAAGCATTTGAATAGCGAGTAGGTCCACTTCATTAAACGCTGATGTACATCGCGGCGCATTGAGTAGAAAGCAGAGTTTTCACAAAAAAGTTGTCAATGCTAAGAAGATGGTATGAAATATCATGCATTTAAAAAGGGGTAGAAAGGATGTGTGTGTTTATATTACTGAAAAATATCTCTGAATCTTAAAAAATGGCCACGAAAGCAGTTGTTGGTAACAACACAAAAAACTTGTTTCACACTTTAAAGAGGCCATTTCATACACATTTCAGGAGTTTGTGGTTTTTTTCTTAAGTATTAACCAGTAATATGAAACATTTTATATCTAAAAAACGTCAGGAAACACTTATTAACAGACCTTTCAATCTGTCTGCGTTAAAATTCGGGTGGTTCCGGCTCCTTCCGTCAGGCCTCTAGGAGCAGCTCGTTCATATTCATTGTTCTAATTTGCTGGACTCTGATTGGCTAACAAACTAGCCTATGAGAGCAAAGAATACTGTTTCCTGCCCCGCTGTGCATGGCAACGTCAGACGTTGTGTCTTCCTGTTTGCTACGTCTTATGCTACAGCTTTTAGCCAGCAGCATGCTAGGTGTGGTTTCATCTGCAGGAGCTGCCGAATACTAATGAACAAAGGAGTTGTGACGAAACAGATACAGGCCGTTCGGACTCGGGAGAACTCGGGTGTTATCACCACCTGCGTAGTTTGAGAGATTAAAACTGAAAGAGAAGTTGTTGACCTGTTTTCACACCCACTATGAAGGTAAAAACACCCATGGAGCTAAAATATTCAACAGAAACCAGAAAATCCGTTTTTAATGGAAGGGCCTCTTTAAAGAAAAATCTGTGTGAAGTGAAGCAGAAGCGATAAACAAAGACAAGGCACAAGCAGCCGATTTCACAAGTGTCATTGTGCAATCGATCTTTTTCAACAAGCCAAATTTCACATATTTTATCAAATCAAACAGTCCAGTTCTGAGAGTTATTTTCAATGCTGAACATACTTTTCCTAAAACATGGTTTATTTTGACATGAGTCATTTTTTGGGGTATACCTGGACACTGGTAAGTGATGCAGGCCTGGGTGGAGTGCAACCAAATTTGTAGTTTACTATGGGATATATTAAAAGAGAAAGCATGTGTGCAGCTATGCTATAAGTAAGAGGAAATTGCCTTCGGCTGCCTGAGTGAACTTTGTTTATCCTAAAGAAGTACCTCAATAACTATAACTTGATTGTAATGGTTGCATTGAGGTACAATTTATGTTGACAAACAATCACAGAAATTGCAATATTTGATATATTATCTGTAATCTTTTGAACTTTACACGTACAGCTTTATAACTTTTCTAATGTTGTTTTCTGTTTTTGTCTGTTGTGCATTATGATTTTTTTTTCACAATTGCAACCAGAAACATTAAGCAAAGGACGCAAACATAGGGGAGTTACAGTAGAAGAGTCTGAAATACAAGTAAGATTCCAGGCAGCTCTTGATCTGTATTTCCTACATGACAAAATGAGTATATTGGAAGTTCAGACATTTGCAGTCATTTAAAACCAAAATGCATGCAAAGAAAATGGCCCCAAAAATTCCCTTAATTTAAGAGCAAAAGTAAATAAACTCAGAAAGCACAAGCGACCAACAGTTCTTAGTTTTATTAATAACAGTAAGTTCTGTGTGAACGCTTCTAAGTCTTCACGAAAGTCTATGTTCAGTCGTAGCTATTTTGGCAAAAACACCCTGTAAATCAGCACAAGGAAGAATACCAGACATGAGCTAAAAAAGACATTAAGACTTGCAAATAGATGGAGGAAAACACGGCTTTCATCCAGAATATACTCCAGCTTCTCGAGCAGACCGGTCAGCTGGGGTTTTTGGTCTTAAACCAAACATGGAAAGACTAGTACTATGCATAAAACAACATTAGGTCAGCCTCCCTCCAATATTTAGATTGTAATTAATGGTTTACTTTAATCTTAGAGTTCAGATGTGTTCAAGTATTTCCATATTATTGTCTTAGTTTTTTTTTTTGTGTTTTGTCTCATAGATGACTTTACTGGATAAAAACAGATGATTTTACTTGTTTAAATCTGCATTAAAGGCTGCAGGATATCCTAAGTTTATTAGCAAGTAAAAGTTGTGTTTTACTATGAATAATGTATTTGAAAATACTGGCACAAATGAGATCTTGGTTTACTTTTTACGCTACCTCGGGCTGAATAAAATGCCTCAGGTATAATTTTCCCTTTAAAAGTAATTTCTCACTGTCATAAGAAAATACTTATTTTTATGGTTTACTGAACTAAGTGGGAGAATGGGGACCGTGTGCTGTTTATGAGTCTCTCTAGGTTTGTTGGTACAAAGAAAATTAGTGGCTTGACAAAGGCACATTACGATAGAGGCACGAATATCAGCAAATATGCTCATTTACAAGTGGAAATCATTTATTTTTGGCTGAAACATTAGCTTTATCCAAATCTTCATGACTCAACTTCATCATTCAAATTAAAATATGCCTTGCATTGAGTCTGAACAAGCCTTTTAACAGCAGATACTGTTAACATGCTTGACCTAACTTCAAGGAAATAAACATGAAATCATATGAACATTAAGGTGGACGTCACCACTATGAAGGATACTGTGTGTCTTGGAAAGCAGAACACATTAGCACGCATGCAACAGTCTGGTCTGTCAGGTCTGAGTCTAAGAGAGTAATGACTTTGGCTGCGGCTCTTGACAATAAAAAAGACCTCAACCTCCTCAACTTGAAATCCCAAATATGTGTCTCATGGGAAACAGAAAGATGGACACTGACAGAACAGTCAGCGGCAAGTTGATGACTAAGTCATGATCAAATTCAACAGAAAAAAAAAATATTTGTAGACCCGGTGTTTGCTGCAAAAGTACTCATGAGCTCTCATGAGTTTAGTAAACCACAAACTGTCAAACAAAAAACATCTTAAAGTGAAGAATTTTATAAAATGGTGACAATAAAATAAAATAAAATAAAGTTTTGCAGCAATTTTCATAAATGTACAACTACAAAACACGTGTATGCCCAGCAAGAACTGTCAAAGGAAGAGGTGGGCAGATAATTAAAATATAAGCTAAAATAAAAACCTTTAAATATTTAAAGCTGCAATCCAGAGTAGGGGCGCATTTAATTTTCACTGAGCGCCACCTAGCATTAGCCAATAACATTAGCCATCCGCATAGTACACCAGTCAATCAACCAAGAAGAACTGGCTGGCGTTTATGAGTTGTTTAAACGCTGCAAAGACACGTGAATCATAAAGAGCAACCTCGTTAAATAAACTAGGGCTGCCACAAACGATTATTTTAATAATCGTCTAATCACCAATTTTTGGCGATTAGTCGACTAATCATGCCATGCATAAAATCTAGCTTATTGCACCATGATGCAGCTGCACTAATGTATCGATACGCTTTTTTTTAACACTGTAACGTAGCAGTATATAATAAATCATTAGCTTTTGTAAAGTTAGAGCAAATACATGACATATGTTTGCTAATGGTAATGAAATCGACATTAGCTACGTTTACATGGGCACATTTAATCGGAATAAACGCCCAATCGGAAAAAAAATACGTCATGTAAACATGTCATTGATCCGATGCAGCCTGATCAGAATGAAATTTACTTCCGATCGAGAGGGGTGGTTTTGTCCGATCTTCATTCGGATAGACGTGCATGTACACACCCATTCGGAAAGAAAGGGTGGAAAAAGCCCACTGCGCATGCGTATAACTTCAGCGTGACGTCTTTCTGCTTTCGCAGACTCAAGTAGAAAACATAGCGGGAAGTAAACAGAAGTGGTCTGCTGGTGCAGTCATCCTGTCATCCTGCTCTCCTCTCCTGTGGTGGAGGAGCAGTAGCAATATGTATTCTGCCTCTAGCTTGGTTAATGCGACCAGTAAAAACCCAAACATAAAGGTAATCACCTGCAGAAGGTTCATATTGGGGAAAACGTGAGTCAGCTCGAGCACACGATGGGGCGGGAAAGACGTGCAGAAAGGACGGAGTTTGTTTACTTTTTTTTCTTCCCCCGGAAAGACAACTCGCTGTGCGCATGCTCAACTCATTTAACCTGATCGAGTGCTTGGTGCATGTGTACTCATGGCATGATCAGATCATTTCAGTTAGTGTCCATGTAAACAGGGATTTGGGAATTCCGATCGACCAAGATTTTAATCTGATTGGGGAAATTTGGCGCATTTAAACGTAGCTAGTGTTACAGCTGTAATGTTAAGTGTGAATATTGATCTGTGCTCCTACTCTGTGTATTACGGTAATTTGAGAGTGAATATTGGCGTGCGTTTCTATGTTCTGTATTAAGGTAATCCATGCATCAGACATTCTGAAGTTGTTCGGTTGTTGCACTGCAGAGAGATGCTTATGTTAAAGAGGCCATTTCATACAAATTTCAGGACTTTGTGGTTATTTCTTAAGTATTAACCTGTAATATGAAACATTTTATATCTAAAAAACGTTAAGAAACACTGATTAACAGACATTTCAATTTGTCTGCATTAAGATTCGTCTGGCTTCGTCCAGCTTCAGGCTGCAACTCATTAATATTCATTATGCTAATTCGCTGGACTCAGATTGGCCAACAAACTCGCCTATGAGAGCAAGGCATATTGTTTCCTACCCCACTGCGCATGGCAACAACACATGTAGTCTCTTCTATAAATGTCAACCTTGAGAATTAGGGAGACCGTGGTTGAGGTGCATCGGAGTGGGGGGAGGGTGTAGTAGTCATGTTGCAAGGGGGTGGGACCGTTTGCAGCATGTAATCTGTGCTTTTAAGACGGTCTTCCAGGTATTATTGCTGGTCAGAAACGACGCACGGTGGAAAGTGTCGGACATTTGGGAGAAAGGTGGCTCTGGGAGAATTTCGAGAGGGGCCACTGAAATTTGGGAGTCTCCCAGGAAAATTGGGAGAGATGACATGTTTGATCTCTTCCGGTTTGATGCATCTTTATGCTACAGCTTTTAGCCAGCAGCATGCTAGACATGGTTTCAACTGCGGGAGCTGCCAAATATTAACGAGCAAAGGAGTTGTGATGAAACAAATACAGGCCTTTTGAACTCAGTTTTAATCACCACCTGCGTAGTTTGAGAGATAAAAACTGAAAGAGAAGTTTTTGATCTGTTTTCACACCCACTATGAAGGTAAGAACACCTGTGGAGCTAAAATATTCAACAGAAACCTCAGAAAAACCGTTTTTAATGGAATGGCCTCTTTAAACATTCAATAAAGATGTGCACTCTAAGAAGAAGACATGAGGCTCTATGTATCACGCAAAGAGTGATGCACCACTCGCCACCCCCAACACACCTTTTAACAAGTAACTCCATGCTAAAGTTAGCGACTGTCCCTCTTCGTCCACCACCACGAAGTGCTTCCTTTTAATGTGTCGAGCAGAAAGACGGAAAGCAGCGGGATGTGTCACAATAGGCAGGATAAAAAAACAAAAAAATCAATGCTTCATAGAATAAACAATGACGTCGATTACTAAATTTATTGTTGACAATTTTCTTGTCAATGTTATCATGGCTAATTGACTAATTGTGGCAGCACTAAAATAAACATATAAATTATATAAATGTAACTTACCCGTGAAGTGTCCATTGTAACAAAGGTGGCGTGCGTGCCGTGCACGGATGAGAGCAGATGCTGGCTATCGTATCACGGACACAGAGGGGCGGGACTTAAAGGTGCAACACATTTTTTTCACCTCAGTGGTGCCCTCTGAGAAGAAACTCCGGATAACAGCCTTAACATGAATAATATTTTTATTTTGCACAGTGGCACAGTTGGTTAGAACTGTTTCAGCTTGAAACAAAAAGGTCACTGGTTTGATGCCCGATTGGGACCTTTTTTCCGTGCAGTCTGCGTGTTCACCCTGTGCATGTGAGGTTTACTTCTCTCACAGTTCATCAGCATGTATGTAGAGGAATTGGTGACTCTAATTTCACCTTCAGGTGAGAGTATGAACAACTGGTTGTCTTTATGTGACCCTGTGATGAAATGGCAACCTGTCCACAGTGTGAACCCGCCTCCTGCCCAATCATAGTTGGAGAAACTTTCTATCTCCCTGAACAGCATCAACTGAGTCTAAAAAAATGGGCTTGTATTTGGGTCCACAACCCAAAAATCCCTTTGAGAGAAACACAAGGCAACATCTGCCTCGGAATAAAGGGTTTAACTCTGGAGGTCCAACACTTCACTGAAAGGCCTTTTCATTTTTATCTAGTTCATAGAGTTGACTAATTTTGAAGAATATGTTGTTTTTTAAAAGCGAAAAGAAGAATTTTGTGTAATTTTCATCTGGTCTCACAAAATACCATCTTCACTAAAGGCTTCTCCAGACTTCACTGTTACAAAACACCCAATAACAATTAGTTCTTGGGAGATTTGCCCTCTGACATCTATATAACTGCAGCAACTTTCCAATTTCTTTCCTTCCATGCTGCCATGTTAGCTACTCATTAAAGTAGTGACACTGAAATACCTTGTTCTACTGTGTTAAGAGAAAATACGCCCTTTTGCAGAGTTGAGCATTCATGAATGGCTTTAATTTTTCCTGTGAACTTTGAACTTAACAAGGTTGTTGTAACTAGGGAAGTTCAACAAACCGCAGCTCATTCTTACATCATTTAAGAAATGTTCTCTTCAACAGTGAACGAGTATCTGGGGAGGGAGCTTGTCTGCTGTTTGTGTAAGTTCTTCTTCAATGTGGGGATCCATCAAGAAAATTGATGCCTCTCCCTCACCTTAAACTTTACAATAAAAAACTGAAGACCCAAGCCCTAACCATCTACACTGAATGCATATGACATATTGCGGCTGCACATTTGGGTCTGCATGTATCCTGCAGGAGTGAACTCCAGCCACAGAGTGAGTCCAGATCTCGGCAGGCGGCAGAGACGAGGAGAGGAACTGCAGCAGCTTAGAGACGTTGTGCCATTTTTAACTTCATTTCTGATCATCACAGATGTCTTGAATTTATCTGAGCCAGGCTTTGTCAGATAACACTCAGCTTAAATAAAAACAGAAATTTATGATAACTGAGGATCAAACTTGTGGTACGTAAGAGTTTAAGTCTTTATAAGCCAATTTTCTGTCAAAATTTAAGGCCTTTTTTGCTTTATAACAACAAAAAACAGGGAAAAAAAATGCAAATTAGAGAAGTTTTACTGGGAACATAATAAAACTCGTTACTTTAAATAACTGTAAATAACTGGCAGAAAATAAAGAGTCACAACAAACTTTCTGCAAACAATAAACATGTTTAATGGATTATTCCTATCAAAAAGGACAAATGACTGTGAACTTGTTCATTTCAGAATTGTGAATTTATGACAGAATTTCCAAATGGCAAACATGAGTTCATTTTTGATCTTTTGCACCTGAACTTTGAAATAGCTCAAACTTGCACAACACCGGTGTTCCTGTTGCTTCATTTCCCCCCATTCCACCATCAAGATTCTTGTTAAACTTGGCTCAAAGAAAGAAGCAAAGATGAAAAAAACCCAACATTTTGTCAATGCTCAGAATGATAGGTATAAACAACAGGTAATTATTCTGGTATGCAGTTTGCTCTTCTGTACTCTCTTCACTACCTGTTACCGATGCGTTTCTGCACATCTATGCAAATGCTTAGCAGACAGTTCAGCTCCGTCTGGAGTTTGAGGGGAGTGAGGGAGAGTCGTCTGTGTTTATGTATGTGTGCGAGTGTCTTTTTTCCCTTCTCTCTCTCTCCTTCCCTGCTGGCAGCAGCGTCTATGTGTTGGCAGGAGTGACTATAAAAACAGCAACACCAGACACAGGGGGGAAAAAAGCAAAGTGATCCATTGTACAAGAGTCGTTGCCCTCTTATAATTACGTCGGGTCCCATATCTTCCACCTTCCTCACTTACTTCATCGCTCTTTGAGACTTGGGGAAGTGGTAATTAGCTAGGAGAGAATAAAACCAGCTGATCGGGAGAGGGGTGGTGCATTCTGGAGCGAGATGGCTAACAGAAACCTTCTCTTGCTCTTCTGTGGACTCTTCCTCTTAGCACTGAGTCAGCCCACTCTTCAAGGAGGTAAGTGTGCTACAGGTGAACCCAGCTGGGATCTTTCATTCATCAACCACTCTCTTAAAACAGGTGTTTAAAAAACTTTTTTATCAAGTAAAAGCAATCTAATTTGATCAAAAAGATTTATTGAGGGGATGCCGTATGGCTGCAAGTAACTCTAATGGTTTTAAATAAAAAACTTTCATGCGGAAAATAATTTTGCTTCATTTTTGTGTTTGTTTTTGAAGTTTTATAATCAGAAAAACAGGTAAATTTAGAGCTAACCTTATCATTTTGATTCATTAAAAAGAAGAAACTTCTCAATAATTGCATCACTTGATAGTTTGATAACTAACTTGTTTCAATAACAATTAATCACAAACGTAAAGAAGAAGACAGTAGATGCAGTAGTATTTGCATTACATTCAATTTACATGTCTCATTGCTTAAAAGATAGAAGTGAAGTTTGGTGCTGTCCCGTCGTTATCTGTGTCCAAACTGACAAATACAAACCTGCTTTATAACTGCTGTGTCTGAATAATAATGTCCAATCTATTGTTCAAATAATAATCCATTCTTCAACCTTGCTTCTCCAAGATTTGTATTTATTTTATGTAATTTATGTCATTGAATGAGCTCCCATGCGCACACACACACCTAAGCATGTGTATGTGTATATTCACTTGGCTGCAGGGTCGCCCCTAAAAAATGTCAGAGGGAGAACGTTCCAGCTGGCCTCTTCCTCCTCAGAAAAACCACAGTTTCATTTCACCCCCGATGAACCCCTGAGTAGATAAACTCTATCTGAGAGTCGCCATGAAAAGCTGCGATCGGCTCTTCTGCTGCACGAAAACAATGAAAGAGGCGTTTCGATTGCTGTTTGATCTGTTTCAGACAGAGAGGGAGTGGAGAGGTTGTGAGCGTGTCTTTACCTCCCTCTATCATTCAGTTTACGAGATTTGCTTTTCCTGTCAATTTGCACTGTTTTGATTGGTTCTCAGTCTGTGTGTTGGCTGACAAACTCTGAGTTATTTAACCCTCAAATGGGAAACATGTTAATCATCTAAAGCTGGAAATGCTGACTAAAGTTCCATGTTGTTGTTTTTTTTCTTTGGTTTTTCAATGTAAATCTTCAAGTGTCACCAGCATCCTTTAAAAATTTGTTTGATTGTGTTTTTGCTTTTCTTTTTTATACAGTTATTTAGTCAGAATGGTTAAAGAGGTCCTTCCATTAAAAAAGTTTTTTCTGAGGTTTCTGTTGAATATTTTAGCTCCACAGGTGTTCTTACCTTCATAGTGGGTGAAAACAGGTCAACAACTTCTCTTTCAGTTTTAATCTCTCAAACTACGCAGGTGGAGATAACACCCGAGTTCTCCTGAATCCATTCGGCAGCTCCCGCAGTTGAAACCACGCCTAGCATGCTGCTGGCTAAAAGCTGTAGCATAAGACGTAGCAAACAGGAAGACGCGACATCTGACGTTGCCATGCTCAGCGGGGCAGGAAACAGTGTTCCTTGCTCTCATAGGCTAGTTTGTTAGCCAATCAGAGTCCAGCAAATCTGAAAAATGAATATGAACGAGCTGCTTACGAAGCCTGACGGAACCAGACGGATTTTAACACAGACAGATTGGAAGGTCTTTTAATAAGTGTTTCTTGATGTTTTTTAGATATAAAATGTTTCATATTACTGGTTAATACTTAAGAAATAACCACAAAGTCCTGAAATTTGTATGAAATTGCCTCTTTAAATCTGGCAACTGCCAGTTTGGGAGTTGTGTCATCTTTCACTATCTTATACAACATTTATCTTATTTTTTCCATGTGCATTCCAAATTTCAGCTGGCATCTTGAGGCTCTGCCAGGTAAAATATGTAACATTTAAAGGAGCCAGCAAATATCAACAAGGACCTAGCAGCAAGACTTTGATCTGAAGTGAATGATGAATCCATCTGAATCAAATATTTCTAACACTGCATCCATCTGCGTGTGCACTTCATCATTAAAAACACGCACACACAAACTCTGGTTATGGTCCAAAAGTAAATTATCTGTAAGTAACACGAACCTCGTTAAGACCCGATCCACCCATTTAAAAAAACGCCTCTTGAGAAACTCACTCTTTGAATTGTTTTGGAGTGCCAGACCTGTCCAAAAGCTTTCCATCAACAAATATAAATGACTTATGTTCTTAGAGGAAACATCTGGCAACTACTTTGTTAATACATGTGCCTCCTCCCATGCTGCTCTGTGTCCGTGTGCAGGTAGAAAAGTGTTTAACAGGTCAGATGAATATAGCATCTTTATCAAAATAAAAATAAAAAATATTGCTTTAACTGATCTTCTCGTTCATAGAATTTACTTGTTGTTGCAATGTTATATAATTATTTCAAGTCAAAGATTATGTTTTAACCCATCAAGCCTTCCATCTTTTTGTGTTTTACCTTCATACATTACTGGTGAACTTGTGTTGGTCATTAGTCTGCTTTAAACCACATACATCATTAATGGCGTAATTCCTACTGGCAGAAACTGGTTCTGAGCTCAGATGAAACAGGGAAAAAATAGCTGTTCTGTTCCTTTAGAGTCTCCAAACTCTAAAGGCGGTTCTCTGAGGTTTTGCTTTAGTACAGCTGGAAGCCTGTTCGCCTCATTTGGGAATGACCGAATCTGCCCTGAGATATTGAGAACATAAATCAGAGAAGGTTGTTCAGCTTTCGGTAAAGTTAGACGATATGGAGACAGTGAGAGTCACTGAACAGTAGTTATAAAGTGCAGCAGTATCTCAGCTTCGCTGATACGTACCCGGAGCTTTTTAGCTTTGTTCTGGTGAGGCTGAGTGCCAACGACAGCAGACGGGTTAATGGGACTCTAGTTATAAGCATCACTCAACAACTCCACTCAGACCTCTTCAACTAAACAAGACACAGATGTTTTTTGTTGTTGTTTACTGCAATGGGGTTTCACTGATTGATTAATCCACTAAACCACCTTGTTCCTTGGTGTCATTTCAACATCATTCCATCGTCATTTAAACAGGATCTTATAGGTTTAAATCTCTGATTGGATAGTTACTGTGTTTTACCATGACATGTATTCTTAGTATGTTTTTTTTAAATAAAGATCAGTCATATTTTACAGCTTCACATCTTTGGGTGGGAAAACTCCCTGTGTTGAATCAATAAGTCAAGAGCAATTATTAACATGCTGCCCAGAACTGGTTGTAAGAACTGTTAAAGAGGCCATTTCATACAAATTTCAGGACTTTGTGGTTATTTCTTAAGTATTAACCAGTAATATGAAACATTTTATATCTAAAAAACATCAAGAAACACTGATGAACAGACCTTTCAATCTGTCTGCATTAAAATTCGGGTGGTTCCGGCTCCTTCCGTCTGGCTGCTTTGTCAGCGGCTCGTTCATATTCATTATTCAAATTTGCTGGACTCTGATTGGCTAACAAACTAGCCTATGAAAGCAAGGTATACTGTTTCCTGCCCCGCTTCGCATGGCAACGTCAGACGTCGTGTCTTCCTGTTTGCTACGTCTTAACTACAGCTTTTAGCCAGCAACATGCTAGGTGTGGTTTCAACTGTGGGAGCTGCCGAATACTAACAAACAAAGGAGTTGTGACGAAACAGATACAGGCCGTTCGGACTCAGTAGAACTCGGGTTTTATTGCCACCTGCGTAGTTTGAGAGATTAAAACTGAAAGAGAAGTTGTTGACCTGTTTTCACACCCACTATGAAGGTAAGAACACCTGTGGAGCTAAAATATTCAACAGAAACCTCAGAAAAACCGTTTTTAATGGAAGGGCCTCTTTAAGAGTTTAGCATGGATTGCATCAGAGCTTCATAAGTGGATATGTTGTTTTGTTTTAACAGACATACAGAAATATTAAAGAATACACTTAAAACATTGTACCTTTGTGAACTGAAATCTGTGTTATTTGAAAAAAGAAAGGAAGGCCGACTTGCTGCTCACTCAAATGTTAAAAGGTTTCACACAGATTTGTGCACAATGCATGTGGCCGGATACAGCCGGAGTATCCGAATATCCTAATCGTTGCTTACATAACTTATCAGTCAGTTATTTGTTTAGTGCTTACTGTTTAGTTTTGGAAAAATGTCAGCCTGAACATCTTTCAGTCCTGTGTTTGGTCTACAACCAACCAGTGCCAAATACTTAGAGACGAAGCACATTAAGAAAGATTCGTTCCAGTCTCTGAGTAAATAACCCTCATCAGGCTGTGAGTTATCAGGAACAGATTTACCAGACCAGGATTCTGAACTGGCTTCTAGCGGGAATGTTTTTATTCCTCTCCAGCAACTATTTACGTCGAGGAAACATTTAGGATGACATGATGACATGTGGACAATATTATGTTTTAATAAAGAAAACCCTGAGCAGATGATGAAATAATCTGAGTGATAGTTGTATCATAATGAATAATAAATGAATATATTTGATTATATGCATATTTTAGTCACAGACAGTAAATGACTGTAAAATAATATTACCAACACTATTACTACATCTCTACCGGATGATTTGATCATATAAATCCGTCTCTGGAAAGAAGTCAGAATATTAGCTGTTCGTTCCAATAGCTTGTATTAATTTCATTCTGTTGACGAGTATCTTAGTTGTGGCTTTGACCTTCATCATGTTCATCTTTGCAGCACTTTCACAGGAGAGTCCATATCTGTTCCAAACCAAACTATACAGTTTCAAATTCAGTTCCTTTGGTTTCAAAAGCATAACTTGCCTAATCTTGTAATAATTCCCTGTCAGCTTCTAGTGGAAAAGCTTCACTCCAACATGCTGGAAGGCAAAGAATGACAGAGCTGAATCCCATCTTTAATTCTCACTCCACTGCTTTGGGGAAGTGTCACAAAGACAAGGTTGGGCATGTCTTCAAAAGGATGGCAAAACCAGATGATTTTTTTTTTTGCCTTCTTTTTTCTTTTTTTCCCCCAAAAATCAGTCAGTGGTGACTGATATTATGTCATCTCTCACGTGTCTAATAATGGGAGACATAAAAAGAGCAAAAATCTATAACGTTACCGGACTGAAACCGAACATAATCGCTGTTCTCCTCTGAGAAGCAGCTTTTTATGTTCTGGAGCGCAATTAACCGCAGAGCACCACCCTTACCCAGTCAGTTAACACATTTTTTATTTAATCAAAAGTCATTTTGAGCTGGATGAAATGATGTGGAGACTTTGAAAGAGCTTTTCCACATGACTTCCCAAACTTTGGAGGGGAATAATGGTCGATTGTTTAAAGCGAATGCCATCATCAGTCTTTCTGGGACTTCTTGTATCCGCTCATGTGACTTTGTTTGCAGTGCAGGATCGGGATAAATGTCATTTCACTCACCGGCTTGTTGTAAATGCAGGAAAACTAGGGTTTAACATAGTAATTGTAAGACTTGTTAACAATTTTTGGCTTTAATTTGGTGTAAAATAAAAAACTAAGTTTGGACTTGAATGATTTTTATTCATTACTCGTTATTTTGGATGTACTGACCCTTATCCTAAAAAATAAATTATTTCAGCCATCAGAAATCTTCCAATTAAATTGTAATTTGTGAGAATTCTAATGTTGTTTTGCTTGGGTTTTATATTGTGCGTTGATGCTAAATGATCTTACCAGCCAAACAGCTAATAATGATGTCACTTTTTTACTTTCTGGGCTGAATTTCAACACTTAACATTATGCAAATTATGAACGCGCAAAAAAACCCAGCATAATTCATTTCTCTTGTTATTTTCTGTCTTTGAAATCATAAACGCAAATAATAGAAATGAAAATAAATGAGTTTACTGAACCTCCATCAACCCACCTAACATTTCTCAGTGTGTATTCGTGTATGACGTGCGTGTGTGGAGGCAATGTAAGCACCATAAACTGTGTTCACTAGCTTGTAGACCTTACACTCATTTTTTATTCATGTTGTGACTTAAGTCTGCACAGCAAGTTTATATTAAAGTTACAGATTCTTAGTAATGCACTAAACCGTCACCTCTTAATGTGATGAATGTGTTTTTTGACATATTAAAAGGGCCTGACATGTTATTTTTCAGCTTTTGTTTGCAGTCTCACTGTAGTTACGGCTCTACATGGACAGCAGCTCAGAGAAAGGCTCCTAATAATGTCAGGATTCCTCCTGCCATAAAAGAAGAGACTTGTTGCTCTTAAATGTGTACGTTTATTTTACAACCAGCCAAAAGGAGCTGTAATATAGTATCTCAAGTTGGGCTGAGATTTGTATGTTATTTTACACACGTATGATACCAGAGTGACCATTAAAGCGTTGATCCAATTTACAAACTTAAAGAACAGAAAACTCTTTGGTCATTAACTGGATTTAACTAATGGCATATTAAATGTCCTCAAACTCAAATATTTTCTAGAGTGTTTATTCATCTTCAGTGGTGCAGAAGTCTACACGTTACTATACAGTGCAATCATGACAATAAACTAAAAAAATGCACTCTGAAAGTAAATAAAAACTAAATCAACTAAAATCATTACAATGAGAGGTTATTGGATCATGTTAGTGATTATACTTAAAGGTACAATATGTAAGAATTTTACAGTGAAATAATCACACAACAGTTTAATGTCCCACTGATGCTGAAAGTAAGGTTACATTGTAACCGATCTTGATCTCGACTGGGTGGTCGCTAGTTTAAAAACGCTGGTCCGGACCGGAATTATTGTTCACAATAACTATTCCACATCCAGACTTCCTGGTTCCAAAGTGAATCACATGTGAGTCTGTAAGGTTGCCAAGTCTTCAACACAAGCAGCTGTAATTCCACAACGAGCAGCAGCAAAGAGTAAAAGAATCAGCGCTGAGGTCACTTGTAGTAAACCTTAGAAACCACAACATCCTACCCTGTAAATAGGAACAACGGAGCAGCCGAGCTGCACTCCTTGTACAGGCGTAGTTCACGTGATGGGGTGTTCAAAAGTACTTAGGAAAACTCAACGCTGAACAGATAGGCCTTCAGACATTCCCAAAAATGGAACAAATACAAGAGAAACAAAACGAGGATCAACATTGGAACTGGCGACCCAACAGAAAAATTAGGAAGGGGAGGGGTTGAGTGGCTGAGAGTGGATGTTTTTTTTTCTACATTAACTGTGGGACTCCGATTTGACCACAAGGTTTAATTCTTACATACTGGACCTTTAAAATGAGACAGTGACATCAGTTTTAAAGTTTGTTGCCGCAAATTCCATGACCGAGGAGCAGGATGGGAAAAAGCAGATCTTTTCTGCTCTGCATGAACTTTTCGGACTTACGAACAAACATAACTATGACTAACGTTACAAGAGAGCCGGTCTGATAAGGAGCTAGCTTCTGGAGAATATCTCTGTAAGTAAATAAGGAAAAATGTTGATCTTTTATTCACAGAAAGAGGTGAAAGTCAAATTTTTCATCAACTCATAAGCCAAGATATATGCAGACTGAGACTCTTTTGGTGGCAATGTTATGAACAGAACAGATTTGTTCTCCTTCGAAGTTATCTGACTCTGAGAAAAAAATCCATTTAGATTTGCTGTAGACCCTGTTTCATTGGAAATGACCTTCACAAAGCAAGACATTTTTAGCTTTGTATATTTAACACAGATCAATAATAATGTCAACACCAAGTCATTTTGGTTATATTTCTTCATTTCCAGGGTTTGAGATTTTTTCAGCCCTGACCACATATGATAAACTCCTCATAGAAATCAACTGAAAAATAGGTTTTGCCATCATTCTCAGTCAATCTTGCCCTTCACACACATTCCTTCTTTTTTCCATGACCTGTTTGAATCCTCAAGGAATGTTAGCACATGTTGATGACTTAAATTAAGACAATCAGATGGAAATCTTTAGATTTACTGTGGTAGATTTGCTCTTTTGGCAAAGGTCACTGTGGCATACTTGGGATGCGTGATTTTAGTGAACTCTTTGCACTCTGTAAAAACAATCTCATTTGAAGCAAAGGGAAAAGTGGAAGAGACTCACTGTTCCACTTTACTGCCAAGACAGGAAATCCTTCTTTTGATTGTAAAATAAAAGTGCAAAACTGAGAAAACTCACTCCACACCCTGCGCTGAGGTCTATACGAGCGATCAGCATGGATAAACTGTCAGATGTTCATAAACACAAACATGTGCACAGTGTTGCATGTGTTTTCTTAGCTATTTGCTAATCACATACAGAAACAGGGGGTTTTACTTTTTATTTAATTTAATCCTGCCAGATTTTGAGCTTACTTCAGTTAAAATTGAAGGGCTAAACGTTGAGTTTAGCTTTTGATCTTCAGTTAAGATCAAATAAGAGACACCGAATCATAAAATCATACACATCTGCCTCCATACTGTAACTGTTTAAACAAAGTGTTAGTAGAAAAAAAAAGACAATTTTTACTGCTTTCAACATGATCAGACGGACTTTAAACCCGCCTCAGTTCCACTTTTTTCCCTTTTGGCTAGAGAAAAGATTTTGTCTTGTTATAAACAAAAGATCTTACTATTAAGTTTAGAACAAAATTTTGCTGCTACAAGGCAAAAGGAAGGAGATAATATGTTTATCTGTGTATGTGTGTTTATTAGTAAAATATTTCATAAAGCACAAAATGGATTTTAATGGAAAGTTCAAGAAGGCATCATTACGTGAACATTTACAACTACATTATTAACTTTTAGAGGGAATTCAAGTCAAGGTGGCTATCAATGCTAATTGACATTAGCAAACACATGGAAGTCACTTAGTCAGTTTTTCAGACACTGAGCTAAAATCTGGTTTCTTAGAACCCGTGTCTCATTCCTATCACATGAGCACTGATGGGCTCGACACACGGGAGGTGACATCGCCTCGCCTCCATTCATTTTCAAAGCAGTGATCACAAGTCTCCCTCCTGCTAAGCGAAACTTGAAAATTGTGCATGTGAAATTTTGCACACATGCATGTATCGTGCGCACACAGGCTGCGACGCAAGCCCAGAAAGTTGGGAAAATTTCAACTTTTCATCACCGTTGCTCAGATGAGGACCAATCAGAGGAGGTTTCATTGACTGACCAATGAGCTGACAGGATGCTGCTCGGTCTTCTCAGAGAAAACATGGAGGAAAAATTGATACTTGCCATGTCATTAGTATAGGATGAACCCATTTATGTTCTTTCTGTCTCTTGTATAGTCAGAAGTAAGATTTCACAAAATCTTGTGACACTTCATATCTAACATTTTTCACCCCCTGAACTGCTTTGAAACCCTCAAATTCCCTCCAATCTGACAGCCAATCAAAACCACAGAAGACTCGCCATTCACCCTGGAAGAGAGCACTGGCTTGTGTCGCTGGGCGCTGCCGTCTCCCGTGTGTCAGGCCCGTGACTGGGCAAGAAGTTTGTCTAAAACTTTGCCAACAACAACCAGATCTTTCAATATGTTTATATTTTAAATGAGATACCACATCTAAAAACATTTTTATCAAGATTCGACTACAGTGACTTCCACCTCATCATCTCTCAACATTAGATCATTTCACAGAGGCATAAAAGGAATAAATGGTTCACATCAGAGAAAACGTCAAATCCTATTAGTTTTGGATACAGACAAAAAATTTGCTCTACAAACTGCATGAATAAAAAAAAATCAAATGAAATGTATTTGTAACAGAAATACCTGGTAGGCTTTTCTCCTAATGACCACAGTCATTGATCATTCCTGAGTACAGCATTCACACAGTTCTCTCTAATAAACACACATAAGGCTTCAGACATGTGGTTTAAATTAATTGTCCTCCCAACTCATGTAAGAGTGATTAAACTTCATCACTACGGTCCAGCAGCCTTGTTCTCTCATTTGCATCATGATTTTGTGACATGAACCAGGTTTTATAAGATATATATATATATACACTATAGAAAAGTAATTTAGGTCTCAGCTCCTCAGTCCCATGGCTGTGAGTATTCCCAGAAAAACTGGCGTAATCCCTTTAGTTTTTAAAGATCCCGTCGTTCCTTGCACACATGAAACCATCATGTCTAGAATCCAGAACGACCGTCTCAGGACCTACTTTGAGTCGCAGCCAGAAATCGAGTGAGAAATAAAACTGATGGTGGGGGTTGAAGGTGTCTGCAGTGCTGCAGTGGTTTTACTGAAAGGAGTTTTCCAACTGTGGTACCTCATCAGTACAAACACAATTCATTGCTCCTCATAATACATATAAAGTCCTTTTTTTTATTTTTTTCTTGCTTTGGTCTGTTGCAAAGCAGACGATGTTGTGTTCATGTTTCATTGTCCACTTCATCGCAGCGATGATGTGTGCCAAATTCCAGATGTGCATGTCAAGGATACATTTCTGTGTTCTTTCTTGGGAGCGAGAGAGATAGATGTGTATGCATATCACACACTGTTAAACAACCCTCTGTTTTTTTCAATGTGTCTTCCAGGTGTGTATGTTCCACCTGGTACTGGGACTGGACCAGGACCAGGACAAGGACCAGGAACTGGATACTTTCCAGGTACGACCTTCTGCTTGACAGTATAAATGATCCAGAACAAACACATTATTCCATTAAACTTTTAAATAATCTAAACATTAATAAACATTAATAATCAAAAACTTTTAAAAATGTGTGTTGGACAAAAGTTTTGACATGAGTACATAAATTTAA
Organism: Pachypanchax playfairii; assembly: GCA_006937955.1. Lineage (NCBI taxonomy): Eukaryota > Metazoa > Chordata > Actinopteri > Cyprinodontiformes > Aplocheilidae > Pachypanchax > Pachypanchax playfairii. The sequence continues at coordinate 2,202,486 of SSNP01000049.1, forward strand.
CAGCTGACTGAAGAGTTGAAATGTTGCATGTTGGATGATGTTACTCACAGTTAATGTCCTAATTTGGTGTTGTTCTGAATCCTGAATACTTAAAGAACTAATCAATCAAACTTTATTTATAAAGCCATTTTCACACCGTAGACTATTTTCATTTAATGAGATTAAAAACCAGCAGTGTATTAAAACACAACCCCAATTTAAAAAATGTTGGGACACTGTGTAAGATGTAAAAGAAGCAGAACGCAATGATTTGTGAAATTTAATAATCTGTATTTTATTCCCAATAAAACATAAGCAACATTTCAGATGTTGAAAAAATATTTTACTTCTTCCAAGAAAATGTTGGTTCATTTTGAATTAGATGTCATCAAATTCTAAAACCATAAAGTACTAAAACCAAAATGAAATTTCTGATAAACCAAAGAAAAAAGTTAAAATAGAATGAAAAACGACATTTGTTTTCTATTCAGTTAACACTAAATTAAAATAAATATAAATGGAAACTAGTGGGACGATGAACTAAACAGATAAAATCCACATAAAACTTGCTAGAAATATTATTTCACCTAAAAGTCAGACAGGTTAGCTCTTACATTTGAGTTTTAAAACACACTCAGTTATCCTCTGAGCTTCAGGAGAGCTTTTCCTGTCAGATCTTTTCTTGAGAAAAATTAAATCCAAATAGTTTTTCTTTCATGCTATGAAAAACACTCAATTTGCACATAAATAAAAAAAAAACACAACAAAACTCATAACAAAAACAACATACTGCATCAATTTTGAAATAGAACTTACATTTTTAATCACAATGTTTATGACACTTTTTATTCTGCGCCATCTTGATTTGTATTTACATGTATTATGTGTAAAAGTGTCAGTTCGACAGAACTCCACGTGTCCTGTGAGAAAAACCCAACACAACATCAGCTGTAGTGGTGATGAAATGCTGAGCTATAAACTGTCTGTTACCTTACGACATGTAGTCATCTATAAATCAATAACCTGTATGACTGTTGATTTACTAGGATCTGCTGTACAATTCCCTGCAGCCTATAAACCAGCTAAAGCTGCAGGTGAGTAGAAGAGACTTTAGATTTATGATTTTTCCACTAATACCAAAATATTTTTGCAAACTGCTTTTGGTTTTTCTACAAATGGGTGAAAGCACAACTCTGCAGGGGATTTGGATGAAACGTACATGTTGACGTGTTTAAATGTTGTTTCAAGTACATTTTTAGAAGATTTTTTTATTGTCACGATTGAATGTTTGTCTGTGGATCAAATGATTCTCTACAAAAAAAAAAAGTTTCAGTTAGATTTTAGGTTATTTTACATTATTTTCCTTACAATTTTTGAGTCTTATTCAGTTTCATGCAGATTTATTTTGTGAAATTCTGCCTTTCTATCATTGTTAAAAAAAAAAAAAACTGTTGTTTTTGTTCCAACTAGTCAGTGTCTCCTGGTGTGAGAAACTCTGTCTGCTGTTCGCCATTTCACACGTCCATGACAGATACTTTCAGCAGCGCAGTCACCAACTCTATGATTAATCTTGACATGGCTCCAGCTCCCGTTTGTTGAACCAGTTCGACCCTTTGTAATTTTCTAAAGCCGCAAGAACCAGAGCCGTGGCTGCAGGAAGAGTGGTGTGATGACTGGAGAAGACTTGACATTTTTATACTTGCTGGAACATCTGAGACATTTCGATTAACAGTATTTCACTGCAGGAAAGACAACTTCCTGTCAGCTCTGAATTTTGAAGGGAGACACTTGGCTAAACTTCCTTATTGACTAAAAACTGTGACAAATTTTATATTAAGCAGTAGCTGCAGCAATAAACGGTAGATGTAAGTGATATGATGACTGTGAACATCCACATACTCCCTGAACTGAAACATACATGAAGATTAGAGAGTTATTCATATGAATATGAGTTAGGAGGACTGACTTATACTCTATATAGCTATAATTCTCTTATAAGCAGTACCCATTGAAAAATCTTAAAATGCTAAGATAGGAACATTTCTCTTCAAATTATTGGAGAATTATGTAGCATTTTGAGCATTTTTAGCTATTATTAATGCTGTAAAAACATTCTGTTTTTCTTCACAAACGTCTCTGTTTGACTCCAACAATAGGAGGTTATGGAGGTCGAGGTGTAGGCCATGGTGGTTTGGTGCCAGGAGGTGTTGGAACTGGTACCCATGGCTTTGGCGGACTGCCGACAGGTATGAATGGGAAAAAAAACCCTGCAAATAAGTAGTCATGACCTGTATTTAAGCCCAACCATCTAAAACAGCCATGTGCAACTAAAACAAACAAACAAACAAACAAACAAACATCTGACAAGAACAGGAAAAACAAATGAAGCCTCACGTTTCTTTAATTCACAGTGAAATTTTGAGTGTTTTTGCATATAACTTATAAAACATATACGTATTTTAAGCATGAAAGTCTTCAGCTTTCACACTATATGTGTTTGTTCTCACCCCCGACAGGTCAAGGTGGGAAGGCACCAAAACCAGGCAAGTTGCAACAATTCTTAAAACGTTTTTCTTTTTTCTATATTTAATTTTTAAACAAATGATCCAAATGTCTATGTAAAGTTGAAGTTTGAAGGTAAACGTGTTCTTACATATTTTATACCATCCATTATTGGCTGCCCGAAATGGAAAACGTTTGTGTTTTTAATAGAATTACAGTTCAAATGGCTTGAAAGGAAGGAAATCAGATGAAGGAATGTATAGACTTCATTACATTAACAAACCATTAGAATAAGCAGGTCAGATGGACGTGATGGTGTTTTGAGTTTGTTCTTATCACGCGTGGGTTTTTGTCAGAGTCTGTTTACACTGGCCTCACAGCTGTTTGGGGCATCCTGAACGGGACCACTGCAAGACTCCACCACTCCTTCACCTCTGTGTGAGGAGTATTATGGAACAGATGGTTGTCAGAGAGCAAACAGTCATCAACAGCTGCCAAACAATGGTGCCAGATCACTGATTAATGTTGTTGTAATGTTAGACCCTCACAATATATGGAAACCTCCGTGTTGAAATTCTTTTCTTCGAAACCGCACTGTAAATATTTTCACTTTCTGTATTTCAGTATTCACCCTATTGGTTCTTTAGCAATGTTTGGCTATAGTTTAATTTCCCTGAGCTCCACTGATACAATCGCAGCCTACCTCTCTGTGTTTAGAGAGATAAGGAAACAAGCAATAATCTTGTAGTCCTGATAAGACATCGAGCGGGTTACCGAAGGGTCCCCTCGTCCTGCCACGACTCCACCCTCATGTAAGACTTTCCAGTGGGTCGAAAATGACCTAATATCCAGTTTTGGATGGAAGTTGATTTTGGCTGGTAGCGGCCGAGCATTCCTTGAGAACTATTCCAAACCTTTGTTTGGGTTCTCCCCTCCCTCTTGTGGCATAGAAATTAAATTAGCGAGAAAAAAGGAAGCAAACCATTTTAAAACAGCTCCTTGCTTGTTTTCTTTTTCTAATCAGTGCAAATTGGGTCCCATTAATAATTCTAACTGATTCATGTTATTAAGAAAAAAAAAAGGCCGTCTGAGGTCATACAATGTTTTCAAATGAGCAATAAATTCACAGAAAACTTTCAAATGGGTTCTGTAATAACGTGTCCCTGAATAAAACCAAATTTCATGAAAATAATGTTACACGAAATGTTTTAGAATTTGATTCCATCGTTATGTTTGCTTTGCAGCAACATGTCTGATGAAATAGTAGAAAGCCAAATGAGGGAACCAACTATTTAAAACATTTAAATGTAAGACTCTATTGCTTAAGACGTTCACATGCAAACACACATAAAAGAGCTGCCAGTCATCTTTTTGGTGTATATCATGCTCTGGCATTACATTCCATAAATGCACCTTGTCTGGTTTGTAATGGAGAACAGCAGCTGGATGTGTGAGTAGCGTGACTGCAGTGAATTGCAGCGTAGCTCATGCAAGACCTTGTAAATGTTACATTAATTGTGAAGCCTGTCAGCTTTCAGGTTTGACAATGCTCTGAAAACTGGGAGGGGGGGGGGGACTTTGTTCTTATAACAGCTGTTGGACTCGACCTCTTCTCCCGAGTTGCTGCAAGCAAAGGTGGATTCGATGTTTGAGGTGTAATTGTCGAAGCTTGGCTGTTGTAGACAAGCTTCTTGTCTCTTTCAAGCAGTCTGCAAGCAGCTGAAATGAAACACGGACTTGTTGCTGTGGGGAGAGTTTTGTTGTTAAAAGACAGAACAACATGTGTCTGAACAGAACGTGGGAAATATTATGGTTGTTGTATCTCTGTCTATTAAATACAATACACACATACATTAGGATGGTCAACATGTCACATTATTTAAATACTGAGAAAAAGACAATCATGAGGTCAAATAAAAATGTTTTAAAAGCTTTTTTAAATTCCAGGCAGATTAAAGCAGAACTAAGTAAGTTTTGCTCTTGCTCTCCCCCTACTGGTCCCCTGTGAAAGCTCACTGTCTTAACGTTCCCCCGCCGCCGCTGCAGACGCAGATTCTCTGCCGATGTTCACCCGCGACTGAGCTCTCTCTCGGTCCCAATCACGTTTCCTTTTTTTCTGCTCGCCGGTCAAAAGTTTTTTCGTTCTTTTTGGTTGCCATCTTTGCGCTCCTAAGGGTGGCGTTGCTAACAACGGCAAGGGCTTCATGCTTGTATTTATGTACGTGAGTGTGAGTGCCGTAAAGCAGGTTTGTTCTCGCGAGATTAGTCGGGTCCGATCCACTGAAAGTTGCAAGTGCTGCTTTCAGGACACAGACCCCGGAGGGAGGGGAGGGACCCACGAATCACCCCGCCAAGTCCTTGTTTACCCCCACAGGGACTCTAGAAAACATTTATTGAGGTGAAAAAACTTACTTAGTTGTGCTTTAAGTGTCAGAACTAACTAAACTTACGGTGTTCACAGTATAAATGTCTGTGATTCTTTCTGGAAGTTTGGTGACTGACAGAGCTTCAACACCCTTAATAAACCATGTAATTAGTGGTTCCTCATTTCAATAGAGATCTTCCTTCTAATGCCCGAATATCTGCAGAATGTTCCAACTTTCTGTCCTAAAAAAAATAAATTCTTACAAGAACACTTGTGACAGACATTCACTTAGTAAGATAACTTAAAAAATAAATTATTTATTTAAACAGAACAATGATCAGCTCAAACTGAACTGTGTTTTTTTTTACATCAATTTATATTCAGCAAATCAAATTGGATTATAAATGTTTCAAACTGCATTATAAGTTGAAAAAATGCACTTTTCTGAATGCATTTTTTTTTTTTTTTTTGCCTTGCCCACAACTAAAATGTCTAAAAAGCTTTTAAAATGTTTGCACATCCTTGTTTGCATTGTAGTTGTTGTTTAATTAGAGCCAAGTGAATTTGTCTGATTATCCTGTTACTAGAACAAAGGAAAAAGGTAACATAGATAACAGAACTACTACTTGCACAACTGTTCATGAAACATACATGCTGGTTGAGCCTGTTGAAAGAAACAAGGTGAACAGATTGAGGTGAGGACAGTCGGGGTTTTGCCAAGAGAAGATGAGCTCTGAGGAGGTTTAGCCTCTGGAACACATGTGCTTTTCATTATCACAGCTTAGACCTGTCCTCTCAGCTGCCAAAAGACTGGAAGCATCTGTCTGTGAATGTGCATAACTGTAAGCTAAAAAAAATGTTCCTGAGCTTCATATCTATGCTTTTACATGTACAAACCACACGTTCACTGCAGCAGTTAAGATGGTTCCTGATAGCGCCTTGGCGTTTCCCTTTCAGCACAATGGCAGCTAACGCAGACATCCTTTAGAATTCAAACAAACTGTGGAAAATTGTTCTACTCTCTACCCATCTATCTTTTCACTTAGTCTCCTTAATCTGTCTCACTTCAGATATCTATGTGAGGCTTTCATAATCTTGGAACCTGAACTGTCTGCAAGGGAAGTTTGTTGTATCCGAGCCACAGCACCTCCACAGGACTCGGCCCACCCAACACGCGCACAGCCAACACAGCTTGTTTGTTCACATTAGAAGTTCCCTCTGTTCCCCAAACAATTTTTCTTAAATGATCTCACCTCTTTTTTGTTATTGCAGTTCTCAATATTCTCTCTAATTCATCTTGAGAAATTCATAAAGGAGTGAAATAAGCTAAGTATTAATCGGAGTTCCATCGGTTATGGAACACACAGTTGCAGTTATTGGTATATTTATCCTCATATTGAACCAGAGTTGTCACTTTGACTGGTGATGGCTTCCCAACCTTTCAGCTGTCTGCTCCATTAAATTCCTTTGGAATGTGAACTTTTAAGTGTTGCACGTTCACTCGTGATGAACAATCCATTACAAGCTTTCTCTTGCTCTCTTTCCCACTAGGTCTAGAGCTCAAACAGCTATCTTTCTCCATCTGGCAGCACAGCTCACTTTTGTTTATGAACTTTTATTTCCGTAGAAGCTTAAGAAGACAGATCATCAGTCAACCAGCTATGACTTAATCATTTGTAAAAATATACTAAAGGTTCTGCAGATCAGTCAATCTTTTTTTTTCCCACAAAACCTTTGAAACCTGAGATACTTTCTTCCTGCGTTGCTGTCATGTATGAAACGATGAAGGTGGAACGAGGGACTAAAGTTGATTTCCTGTTGATGTTCTCCTGAGCTGTTGTCGAAGTCGTCACAGAACTGAGTTGGTGATTGAATGTAAAAGTCCAAACTACTCCACTTGGTTCGCTTTGCTGATTCTGCAAAGCCTCATGTCTGTAAACACAACTAGAGGCGCCTTAACGAGCAGCTATTCATCGTGGTCAAGTCATTGACATAAATAATGTCATAAACAATGAATGATGCGTCTCCATTGGGTTGTTCACATTTCTGGATTGTGTTTGTAAGACATATTGATAAAAAATTCAGTCTATTCACCTGCTCACAATCAGAGTGTGTTTGAAACATCAAATAACTTTCATTCCAACTAAACAACTAAAAATATTAAAGGTTGAATATGGAACACAAACACCATAGCAACATCCATAGGTGTCAAAAGTAGAAAGTACTAGTAAGCAGAAACCCTGCCATGTTTTTGGATCTGCCTGTACATCTATAACAGCTGTTTTCACCAACTAGCTCATCTACCTGGTAAAGGAACTAATTGAATTTAGCTGGTTTAGTGATGGTTGGAACAGCTGCTTGATTAGATTTCAGATACTGCAACAACCCCGTCGTGTGCACCGATGTTGCAAAAATTCCTCACCCCAACCCATTCTGGCCCCTGATCCTCTCTGGTAACTACTCTCCCGAGAAGGACAACGAAATCCCCGGGGCTCCAAAGCAACCGCTCCACAGACCGACTCCGCCCCCCTCCACAGTACCAGCCTCGCTGTTATGGACTATTCACCGTATTAGGCAACCTGCAATAGTGCTGCTACTCTGCCAGCAATTGGCTGATAGATGTAAACAAAATGCCAACTTCGTGCCCGTCAAAATCAACTATTTTATTATATTTTAGTTCAAATATAATTTTTAAAGGAAATACAGTACTTTTATTCTGCACCCCTCTCAACACCCAGTGAAGTTTTTTTATTTTATTTTTTAAAGATAGCAATTTATGAAATTGTTCCATATTCAACCTTTAAAGCTATGGTGCGTAACTTCTGTCGCCCCCTAGTGGAATTTTTTATTACAACAATGAAGCTGGCGCTTCCATATGACGTACGCCCACCTGTCCCCCCCGCCCCTCCCCCACCCCCATTCCCCCAACCGCTATCCCTCTGCCGCTGTGATTCGCGATTCCACAACATTTTTATTCTGTTTGAATAAGGACAGCTGTTGAAAAAAGATGGACTCTTCGGAAGACGTAATTATTGTATTTTTTATTTATTTTCCGCAGAAACGCAAATTACAAACGGGAGACAAGGTGCCTGCTAATTTGTAACTGACAGGTTAGTGAATGATCTCCTGCTACGAGAGTCTCCGCTCGTCCTCCCCCTCCCTTCTTGTTGTGATGTAAAAGATGTAATTTCCTGTGCGCCAGCATGGGAATGTCGCCGGTCGACACGCAAAGTAAAAATGATATATATTGAAAAATACCGTGAGATGTTTGAGGAGCCGATCGGCTTAATCTGCATTGTGTCATCTCCTCTAATAGTGGCTTGGCTGAAACGGACATTCACGGACATGTAAAAGTTACGCACTATAGCTTTAATATTGGCAAAAATAATGTCAGGTAAAATGACAGATGAAAAATGTCAGGTAAAATGTCAGAAAAATGACCTATTAGTTTACATAGAGTTTTGTAGTTTTAGTTTAGTTTATTTTAGGGCCGGGACTTTAACGCGTTAATTAAGAATAATTAATTACACAAAAATAACGCGTTAATTTTTTTAACGCACTTTAATCGCACTTATTTAAGCACCGCAGAACATCTCTCATGAGTTTCAGCAGACCGATTATACTGGAGCACCTACCAGCGTTCATTATTTAGGACAACAACAAACCACAGTGAACATGAATGAAGAAGCGACCGCTTTGATTGGCCCCGTGGATGGGAAGTTTTGTTATAAAAAATGACTGGATGGAAGCGTGGATAAGAGCATGTGTGCAAGCTATGCAGCAAGGAATTTGCACATCACCGCAGCACATCGGGCCTGAAGTATCACCTCAATGTTAAACATATAGCAGCTAGCGTGGACGTTAGCCCGACTCCGAGTACAAGTGTAGACATTTTCTACACTTAATGCACTGGTCTGTTGGACTTGGTTGAACAAAAATAAACAATATTTGTTGCTTAAGCTTATGTGTATTCAGTCATGATTCAATGGTATACTAAAAATCCGTTTGAAAAAAATTCTCACTGTTCTCTGGTCAAATATTTATATGCGATTAAAGTGCGATTAATTTTGATTAATTAATTACAAAGCCTCTAATTAATTAGATTAAAATTTTTAATCGAGTCCCGGCCCTAGTTTATTTATTTCAGTCAATAGTTTCACACAAACACACTTGACTTCCAACTTAAACAATGAAACAATGACTGAAAGAGGTCTTGGCTGAAGTGAAACACTTATCCAAGGCCAAACCCTATTTCTGATTTCAACTTACAGCACCAGCTTACAGTTGTCAAGATGAGAACCAGCTATAATAATAACAACAATAATAATAATTAACAATAATACTAATTATAATAGAAATAATAATTACGCTAGTATCATTTGTTACAAGGCAAATTCGCAATAATCACACTTACATTACATCAAGATAATTAAATCAGATCAATCAATTGCATAGAAAATGAATGAAAACAAACAAACAAAACAAAAAAACAACCAGGGTACACTGTACACAGTGAGTTTATGTCTGATTTATTATTATTAGAGGAGGCAGTACAGCCACTCGCAGGGGCCTCGAGGGCCACTATCCTGCATGTTTTATATGCTTCCCTGCTTCTACACATCTGATTCAAATCCTCCGCATTTCAGCAAGTCCTATAGAAACCTGTTAACAACTCGTTTATTTAAATAAGGTGTGCTGAAGCAGGGAAACATCTAAAACATGCAGGATAGTGGATTTGACGGCCCGAGGTTGGACACCTGTACGCTTGGGGGAGCTCATTTCCATTCATCTTCAACACTAGTGTTATTTGTCTTTAGGGATTATATAATAAGTAGGTCATGTCACAGAACCATGTTGAACCATGTTCTATAAGAATGTAATGTTTATTTGAATTAATGTTCTTCACTGGAGGATCTGTATGATAACATACAGATATGGAATTATCAGTAAACTGATTGATTATTGGTTTCTGCAGATCTTAAACTTGAAGTGCAGTAGAAAAGAATACTTTACAAGTGTAAACTAGGATTGTGGTACTTTTTATCTTGCCGTGTCAGTTTCGCCTGTTCATGATAATTTTATTCCAAAGAATGTAAATCAGAGAAATTATCTCATCACTCTCTGTCCGATCTTTCAGCATTTTTCAGCCTCAGACTTGAGCTCAAGGAGCTTTGAAAAGAAATGGTTTTAAATCACGTCTATGTTTGCCCTTCAGGGTTTCCTTCTCCTGCAGATGAGCGAAAAACGCTGCGTGCTTGCACAGTTTTGGCACCGCACTTTTCCAGCGTCAGTGACACATTTTACACCTCTCATTTGTTTTGCTTGCTTAGGGTTCCCCATATGTTGATCGCAGCGACATACCACACATGGCTGCTCAATAATCCCGGCTTTTGTAATGACAGAAGAATTCTGAAAATGCCTTTGAGTCGGATTTAGCCAAACATCAATGATTCTATTTGCATATTTTGAGGAGAGCCAGCACATCAAACACTTGTCTCCTTTTTTTTCAGCCCTGAGTTGTCAGAGAACTATTCAGTGGAATAGCAGCTAGATGCATATGCAGACCATCTGGAAGAGAACACACACTTAGCCAACTTTGCATACCGTGGCCACAAGGCTGCATTTGTTCGCCGGTTTTCTCATCCTGTGAGTAATTTGTACAATCGAACATCCCTTCAGATGGAACACAGTAATCAGAAATGATCAGTATTCTCACTTATCCTTCATTTACTGGCGGTATACTATAATGACTGTGTGTTTATATGTTGTGAGAGCGTCTTTCAAGCTCAAATCAGTGGGTAGAACACTTGATATGAGATACTCTACAGACACATCCAAGGATCAGTGTTGGCAGAGGAACTGTGACATTCCTTTGGAAGTGGATAAAATGTAAAGTAAGTCAGGCTTTCATCTCGCAGAAGTTAGAATAAAAGGAGAAATGTTCGCTCGACTGTAAAGATCTAGAGCAGGAGGTGTTCTGCTCTGTTGGGCTTGTAGGATATACTATGACATCAGAGATACCGTGGATGCGCTGCGCAAATTAACACTTCGAATTAAGAGGTCAGACTAACGGCGTTTGCACACAAGGGGTCTGACTGACTCATATGTTTGTGGAGGAGAGAGACTCGCAAAGACTCGGGGCTGGTGAGGTCAAGCAGACACAGACGTCAGTGGATACGGCTTCCTGGTTTGGCAGGCTGGCAGTGCTTGTAATCCTCATATCATGCTACGGTGACTTTAACGGTTGAAGTTCATTTGGAGCCGTTTGAAAGAAAGTTGCCTCAAAGATGATAAATGTGTTCTGATGCCAAAGTGTGTGAGCTGGTGAGGCCAGTGAAAAACAGCCAGAAGTTTCTGTCACACACTGAAACAAAGCGCGCTCTCATGATAGTCATGATAATACAAATGACTAATATAACACTGTTTTGTTTTGGGGGTATTTTTGCCTGGAGGACATTAGAGAATGAGACAACTTTTCCCAGTTTGTCAGTTGGACCTCTGGCAGGTTTTTTGCAACGGGGGTCAAAAAGGGCGATCCAGGCTTTGGGACCTCTCGTTGATCGTGTCAGTGATTTCATGGAAAAGGAAAAGCAAAAACAATAAAAGGCTTGCCGCCAAAGTTGTGCTGGCTCACACCAGGCTGCAAGGAAAGACTTTATGTGTAGCGGTGTGACTGTGTGAATACCTAATTAATCCAACATGTGAACGGTCCTGCTTTTCGCAGCTCGATGCCCATGATTGACAGCAAGCTAAAACCTTCAAGAGACAGGGAGCGGGGGGGGTCATCTGAAAGGGGAAGGGGGGGGGAGCTTCAGTGTGTCCACTTGTCTCACGCAATCTGGAATCAGTACAGCGCCTCACATCATTCTGCTTTCATCCATCTCATCCTGCGTCACCTTGTAAGAATGCAATCAATCCACCAACTTGGAAACGAGTCAGTGTGATAATTTGATAGCGATAAAAATTTGGTGTCATAACACGAGTCCAGAACATAATGATGAGCTTAACTTTCAGGGTGAAAACGTATGTGTGACCACAGCTGAAACACAGATTCTGTCTGTCAGTCAGGACTCCCAGAAGGTCTTTGAAGATCAGCTTCATCATCACTTCACATGAAACCTGAGCATCCGAACTGCTACAGTATGCATGTGTTCTTCCTGCAGCTGCTCTGATTTTTTGCGGTTTTTAGCTTAGAAGCAACGTTTAAGTTTACACACAAATGATCAATTTGTATCTTTCTGTCAGTTTTTAAGCCAATGCTGGTTTCCAGTGGTGAGTTACCATCCTTCCATTTGGCTTTTCAGTAAAAAAAAAAAAAATCAAAAGCCAAACTATTTGTTTCTGCAATGCTTGACTGATCACATCAGAAATTAAATAAAGAATAGACTATGGGAAACAAGTCCACAAAAATTCCTGGACATTTCAGAACTCCAGCTCCGTAGTCTGCTCTCCTCGTGTCTGCTGTCAGTTACGGTGGATCTCTGCCATGAAATTCTTTGCTCTCCTAAATTAAACCCTTCACCGGAGCCAGCTGGTTTACAAAGCAGTGAGGAGGTGGGGGGGGGGCAGATACTTCTTTCTCTTCTCACGTTTGGCATCCTCCGGTTGCTGCTATTAACGCCTCATGTCTGGTCAGCATAACCCCCTCAGACACCAACTGGAGAGGAAAGAGTCGGGGAAACGAGAAAAAGATGGTGAAACAGGGAGAGCAGCAGTAAGAGGAGCCCGACAGCCGAGGACATTGTTTTGATTAATGATTCTAGTATTCCACTGGTCCTGAAACAGAATTACCTTAGCTAACCCCAATGGAGAATGAGCAAGAAGTTTCAGTGCTGAGATTGAAACCAGATATTTCTGTTCACACTGGCTCACATCCATCACTTGTCCTGGACCCCAGTTTGAGAACATGACTTGTGACTGAAGGAACCAGGTAGTATCTGACCTGTATTACTACAAGTCACACTAAACTTTTAATAGTGTTTGACTTGGTGCATCGGGGGCACTGAACGTGAGGGACAACTTTTTCGTTATTCTTTAAAAAAAAAAAAAATCCTCCCGTTTTGTAAAATGAGACGTATATTTACTTTTGTGTTCTTGCTGAAATCACTCTCAAACAAGCCACAACCACTGAATCACCACTATTGAGCAATGCCTGTTTTTAACCGTGCACACCCCCTCCCCAGTAAAATCTAAATCGAAACAGCTTGCAATCAAACAAGAAGAAAAAAGCTTTATTTTTTTTTTTTTAAAAGTACAATAAGAACAAAATAAATGTTCAAACTGGGATTTTAAATTTTTTTTTTTGGAGTATCATTTTGGATTTGATGTCAGTAACACATTTCAAAGACACTGTGTTGAAATAACTCTTGTTGTAACACTCTGAGGAGATTACTCGCTGTCGTCTTGAATGTGAATTGTTTACAGCAACACAAGTCCAATTTTTTTTTTTGCTTACCAGCCTTCTTGTGCACTTGCCACTACTTTGCTTTGATTCTTTCTGAATGGAAACTGGCAGGCGAGTCGTGTTTTTGTTTTTCTTGTTTTATTCTTTTTAACAAATCTAAATGGAGGAAAGTATGATGCATTGCTATACTGCACCATTTACCTTCCACTTTCACTGGCCTGATGCCCTCACCTCCTGCGTAGTATTAGGTTTCTGTCCCCTCCATCTTCTGGCATGTTGATCTTTTTTTTTTTCTTGCTCCTTTGCCCAAGGTCCAAATACAGTTTGGGTTTTTAAGTGTTCCCTTATTTATTTTCTTTTTGTGTCTCAAGGATCATGGAGAAAATTGGGCTCAATATCAATGAAATCCTTCAACTTGTCAGCAATCAACTGAATATTGGAACCAACCCAAAAGCGAGCTTATGAGTTGATATCAAGCTCATGGTCTATGAGCGGAGTTCATGACGACTAACACCATAAATGTAAACTTTGTGTTTGTCTTAGTGAGCCGACATCCTGTTAGCAATCCAACAAAAGCTTTCGCTAGTTTTAGCCAACAAGATGGTGTATATGACCTAACAGAGAGCCTTTGTCCTAAAAACATTACAATCAGTGGTTGGATACCAAACTGAACCATTATTTTGTTAACATGTCTTCAAGTTTTGACCCTGAAAACAAGCTGCCACCAGCATCGCATGTTTTCCACTCAAAATCATTTTATTGTCAATATGTGATGTCAGAAGTGCAAAATAATATTTTCCCTCTTCCCCCCCCCCTTGTGTAAATATCATGGGCGCACTAATGGTCACACTTTCACACACAGTGTAGTATTTGAACTTCTGCTTCTCGTCTCCTGAGAGTTGAGTGTAAGGCGGCAGGTGTTAGGTGACCCTGAGCATGCCTGTCACGAGCAGGGCACAGGCACATGCGAGCACAGGTGGGCCGGATGATGGATGAATACGCTAATAGTGTCCAAAAACCTGCCTGTCTTGACTGTGCTGCATGATGTATTTCCAAAAGTCACACTTACAAGCCTCTTGTCTCCAGCTTTAACGCCCCTCAGAGACATTTTTACAGCCACGTTTTAAGGATCTTAAGGCTGCACCTCAGGGGCTGCAACTGGAGATATAAAACTCTGAGAAATTATGCGTGTTTAGTTTGGATTCACATGCGACAGCTTTACATGCGTCGAAACTGTAAATACATTGAAACAATCTTGCAAATTTTCTTGCTTGAATCTAGTGACAAAGTGTCTGAATTATGTTTCTAGTTATTTAAAAATGTATCCTCACTTCTAAAAAGTCAAACTTTATTGCCCAAATCATCAACCCCTCTCTAACTCCTCCCATTTCTCGAATGGGGAAAACTCAATTGAGACAACATTTTTGCCCTTGCTTTAAATTCCAGATACGCACAGCACAGAAACTTACGTGACCAAGTTAAGAACTCTCGCTGACATTTTGGAGACTCAATCTTGGATGCCATTCGCAAGTTGTCGCCATGGTTGCAGCCCAGTGAGATACAGATTTTAGGCTTAAACTTACTTCCTTACTTGACTAACACTTATAAAGGATGTGAAGCTCGCAGATAAGAATGAAACAAATGAGTTCTCATGTCAGCATGAGAAAGATGGGAACCAGTAAAACACTAATCAGACTGATTTATCTAGAAGATGATTACACTTGTTTTTACCTCGAGACGCGTCTGGAGATGATTGAGCAATCAAGGGGAATAAAGCGTACAGAGATGGATCTTCATAAGAACGCACAGCTTATCGTCTGCGCTCACAGTGCACGTTCAGTGTGCTTCTAAAGTCTCCTCACTTGATCTTTCTCTGCTTCTCCGCCTGCACGCTCCTCCTCATCCTCAGTGCAAGCATCATTACCTGTAACACCAGTTTGTTGGACTGGCTGCATCCAGATCTCTCTGTCTCTGTTGTTTCCCGTGCGCAGCTGTTCTCAGCGCAGTCTTGTGTGACTGCGTCTTATTGATTAAAGTAAATCCTTTGTGGATAAGCTTGGCAGCGTTGTAATTTGTTCTGGTTTAAGAAACAAGTCATTACTTCAACTTATTTGTCTCAGATGGAAAAAATGTGTTCTTACAGCTTCTCTTAATCCAGCTCAAGAGAAAGGTCCTAAAAGAGTGATTATATTTAAATATTCTAAAACATTTATTGACATCAAATAGAGATTTATCATTTTGGCAGATGTCTGGAAAGAAGTTGAAAAGAATTAATCCCGAATGTTCTTCATCTTTAAAGATTTAAACGGTATTACAGCAGGGATTTCCCTCTTTGATCAAAACGTCTTTTACGTGTGGCGTTGAATATCAGACATGATAGTCTTCCAGTTTTAAGAGTTAATGTGACATCTGTGAATGTTCTTGTTTCAAGTATCATAAAGACATGAAAAAAAAAAAAAAGTGGAACTTGGTTTATGATTTTCTAAATCTATCTTGAACTTTGGCGTGTTTAAAACAGCTTCTGTTCCAATATCTTTCAATCAAAAAGCAGGTGGAGGGCATTTTATTTCCATGTTCTTTTCACTCTTTCCAAACTTTTCCCATTTCCATAGATCCTCCACATGTTTTGATCTTGTCATCGAGCTGAAATTCAAGCAGGGATATGACTTAATTTATGCATCGAGTGAAGCCAAAGGTTTTGACGCCCAGAGATTAGTGCAGATTGTTTTCGTCTCAGGAAGAACGGACTACTCCCTCCAGTGTTTGAATCTGAGCATAAAACTGTTGACTTTGTCTTTGTGTTCAAATATGTAAGGATTTATTTTAACATGTTGTGTTTGATGTTGTTTGTTGATGATTTTATGTGCACGAACTTGCTGTTTTTGCTGGTTCTGCAGTGTGATGAAATATTCTCAGCTTATTTTTCTTCAAGTGTAGTTAAGAGATTCCACAGCTGCAGTAAAATAAACTATTTTTAGTTCTTTCACCTTTCCTCGCCCTCATCTACAGTTTGTTGCACATGACGGTTCGCTGTGGTTCTTTTCCTTTGCTCTGATTGGTTCTCTCTGTTTTTACTTTTTCTTCAGGTTATGGAAATCTAGGAGCCGGAGGAGGTGGGTGTTACTGCAGTTTGAACCTTCGGTGCTGTAAGTGTTACACATCATCGTCTCAGTCACTCGTATTTAATCCTTATGTGTCCTTCAGGTGGTTATGGGGGATACGGTGGAGGCACTGGGGGCTTTTTCCCTGGAGCTGGACAGAAAGCTGCCAAAAGAGGTAGAAGATGTCCCAATAGAAACATAACGCTGATCTCCAATAGAGCAGAGCGATGGTATCAGTTATTAGTTTAGCATTCCTTTAGCTCTGTCAACACAGAAAGCTTAGTGTGGTCAGTGGAAAGTGGTTATTAAACAGAAAGATGAGTGTTTGTTGTTGGAAACAGACTCTGTTTATATTCTGTTCACAGCTTAAGGGTCTGTTTGGATTTCTAAAGCAAAATTTCAGCTCACAGTTAAGGAACTAGCTACAAAAATTCTCAAACTTAATAGATTCAAGTGTTTTCCAGAGTTGCCACAGATTTAATTCTGTTTTGGAACCAGAAAACATTAAAACCCTTTAATGCTAATTGAGCTTTACTTCTGTTAAATTGTGTCCAGCAACTCACTTAATTCGGCTCCACTTACTCTCTCTTTTCAGTCAGAGTCTGAACTGAACAGATATCGAGTCTGTTTGATGCTTCAGGTCACAGTTGTTCACTAAAACATGACGGTTCTTGTGAATCTCCGATACTGACAAATCCAGCTGACATCCTGGTTGTCTGGCTCTCAGGTGCAGGAGGCCCTCTGCTGCCACAGGGGGGTAGTTTAGTTTTTGGCCTGTTGACAGACTACTGCACAGACTGTGCTGACAGAAGCATTCTCAGACTTTTGATA
Organism: Pachypanchax playfairii; assembly: GCA_006937955.1. Taxonomy (NCBI): domain Eukaryota; kingdom Metazoa; phylum Chordata; class Actinopteri; order Cyprinodontiformes; family Aplocheilidae; genus Pachypanchax; species Pachypanchax playfairii. Next base: position 2,219,668 of record SSNP01000049.1, read on the forward strand.
AATCCACGGACTTGCATGTTACGCGAAAGCCAAACTGAATGTTTTGCATTAATGGTAGCTCACTTTGAGAGCACCGTTTGGCAGACACACGTGCTTTTTGTTTCATATACTTTAACCTTAGACAGTTCGAACTTCAGCAGAGCACGATCTGACCTGATATTCTGGATTGTACATGCACATCATTTGCTTTAAATTAGGCCAACTGATTAAACCTAAACTCACGGGGCTTCAATCATGACCAGAACTGGGCTGTGGCAAAACGCCTGATCTGAAGTATTTGTTGGCAGTGACAGCATGTCAGTCCCTGGAATCTGTCTGTGTTTCTTTCATGACACTTAAAATAACAACTCGTTTCTCTGAAGCAGCTGAGATAAAACAAAACAATCCCTTGCCAAACTCTTCCTCATCAAATCTTCCAGACCACATACTTACAGGCAGTGTGCAATGTCTGTCCAGTGAGGAAGTAGGACTCATTTTAGGATCATTTTTTATAAAACAAGTAAACAAATGTGTATTATTTGGCTGCCAAGCTCCATTTCCAGGGAACCTGACAGATAATTTCCTGTGTCAGGTGATAGCCAAAGAAACGAGCTAACTGCCATGTGTGCTGTTTGCCTGCTCTGATTAGAGGAAACATCAACCACGAGGCTTTAGGTTTTGGAGTGATGACAGACTGTAAGGTCAGGTCTGATGATCTGAGTATCAATAACCAGTTAGTGGATGTGATACATGTGAAACGTGTCCGTCTGCTGTTCAGTATCGCAGAACATGCTCATGCTGTGAAGAGTGTTTTCACTTTCACTGAGAATTTAATCAAAATATTTTGTTTATACTGTGTCTGAGTTACATATGTATATATATTTGTATATTTATGATTTGTATGATCATAACCAGGAACAGGAGGAGGACCTGGCAGCACTGGACCCGGTGGAGGCAAGAAACACACATCACTTCCTCTATTTATTTTATTTTTTCTTTAAATCAGACTCTTTTCTTCAGAATGAAAACAACATTTACAGCCAAACATCAATTAGATGAAAATGAATTTATCTGACGAAAAAAATCCCCAAACAGTTTGAGCTTAAAATAATTATTCCTGTTAAAAAACCGACATCTATTTACTGCATAAATAGTATAAATCACAGTTCAAATTGTTTTGATCTCAGCATTTTTTAAATGTTCTCAGAGCATTTTAATGCTACTTCTGATAGGATTAGAAACATTTGATGGTTTTTGCTTGTTTTCTTTCCCTCAGCACCTGTCATCCCCCAGACAGGCCTTCCAGGAGGAGCTGGTGGAGGCGCAGGGAAGAAAGCAGCCAAAGTTCCAGGTTTTGTAGACTCAACAATAAACTCAATCGGCTGAAAACAGACAGAAAGCAGAGTTTTAGGCAGCCGAGCCACATTCAAGTTTTCATTACATGTGGAAGGTGTTTCAAGTGGTTGGAAAAATATTTAGACAACTCTACTCACATGCCTCAGATGAATCCAACGCTTTAATGAGTTGTGTCTTGTTGATTTTAAAGAGATCCGTTTTGTGTCATATTTTAGCTCCACGAGCTTTAAAGAAAATATGTTCCTGTGGACAGTTTCAAGTTGCAGCTTTTCTCTGGATGATCTCAAATTTTACAGCTGTAGCGACACCTGGTGGTTGCATTCAGCTGTTTGCTGGTCCTTTAAGAAATCATTGTATTTGGTATAGATTAAAATCTATTTATGGCTCTAAAATGAAGCATAAAGCATGTATGTATATATCTATATATATATCTATATATATATATCTATATATATAGATATATATATATACTAAAGATTAAACACTGTGTTATACAAGAAAGGTAGTGAACATGGAACAAACATAAATAAATTAATCAAAAAAGAATTAAAAGACATTATGTTGTTACATATTTTTGTTTTGTTTATTTACTGTATGAATGTCTTTAAGCAGCTGGTTATGACCATTAAAAACAAACAAACAAACAAACAAACAAACAAACACATCAATAAGTAAATGAACTGGAAACAGTGTTACATGTATTCTCCATCACGATTGGCTGAGTTGGAGCATTTTATTTTCTTTGTCAATGTAGACATGCAAACTTCAGTAAACAAATCACACACAAAAATAACCCCAAAACAACAACAACCAAAAAATAGATGACTAGAAACAACTTTATTTATTTTTTGTTGGTGAGAAAACACACTTTTTGTCCTGTGTGTTTTTTGTGGCAGGTGTGGGGGTTCCTGGACTCTACCAAGGTGGACCTGTGACAGGAAAGGGTTTGTTTTCAATGATACGACAGAGTCTCACTGTGCGACTGAAGTGTTTATGTGTCAGGTTTGTGTTTTTATATTAAGCTCCTGCTTTCCTTCAGGGTTTAGTGGTCGTGGAGTTTTGCCTGGGGTTCCTACTGGAACTGACCTGAATCCCAAATCAAGTAAGATGACGTGGATTTTCCTCTAATAATGGGGGGTCATATTCCTGCTGAATTTCTGATTGAAACAATCTGTTTCTCACTTGTTTTTAACCAAAATGTTTTTTTTTGTTTGTTTGTTTGTGCAGTTGGAATACAACAAGGAATTCAAGGCCCAGGTTAACTTTGTCTATAGTCTATTATTTTTGCTTGCAATGTTAACTGATGAAGGTTAAACTGTATTTTCGGTGTTACAGGAACCCGTGGGATTAATGGGCAGATGCAGCCGGGAGTTTTTCATGGTTACCCCCTCAAATCTCCCAAATCTCAAGGTGAATATTTACTGTAACTGTTTTTAGAAATAACACATATAATCTGTAGGTCTGCAATCAAACTAATACTAATGTTTTTTGCTTTTTTACTGATAATTTTAAAGGGCTCATCCTCAAACATCAATAATAATTTAACAAATCTGAGGCTTTCATCATTCAAAGAAAGTGGATTTCTTGTTGTTCTTATACTTTGGCAGCATCTGGAACTTCTTCTTTGTTCTCTTAATACCACAATTAGCCATTTGTTGAATCACATCCCTGGAAAAACACCCTGAATAGGCGCCGCTGGCCTTCTAATCAACAATAATCCATCTCTCACATGAAATCTGGGGAAATTAGAGATGAGCAACGTATCAAGAGCACAAAAGTTTTTCAGTCAAGACAGTCACTGTCTAATTGAGACAGGGACATGTTTCAGCCTTAGTGCCTCCTAAGGTATCACCGTACAAAAGAATTATTTATTTATTAAAATTACAGCTGCAGCTGCTACAATAGACTCCAAAATACATCAAACTGTGGCATTTGGATACAGTTTTTATCTCTGGGGCTTCCTGGACTCTGTAGTCGGTCAGTGCAGCTGTGGAAACATTTGTTGAATGTATAAGTGTAATCATCACAAATCCATCATTCATCAACTCTATGCAGATTTTGTATTTTGTTTCTGTTATTTGAGAGTTTCACTGAATGTGATCGTGTTCGTGGAATCTTTCTTCTTTCATTTAAATACTTTTTATACTTTAGGAGGATATGGAGCAAAATCTGGAGGTGGCAAAGTTCCCTTTGGTACACATGTTTGGTTTCAAGGATTTTTGCATGATATTTTATACATATAGATATATACGTATAACTAATGTGTCTGCGACGATGTATGTTTCAGGTTATGGAGGTTTTCGTCCTGGTGGAGCAGGACTTCCAGGAGGAATAGGTGGCCCTGGGTCAAAACCTGGATATCCTTTTGGAACTGGTGTGTGTGTGTGTGTGTTCTTGTTTTTCTACCCTACTGAGGACCAGTTTTGAGATATTTACTATCCTTCTGGGGACCGAGGGTTCTTGTGAGGACCGAAGCCTGGGCCCCATACAGGGGAGCCCCCTTTTTAGGGTTAGGGTTCAGTAATGGTTAAGGTTAGGAAAAGGATAGCAAAACAAAAGTGTGTGTGTGTGTGTGTGTGTGTGTTTCAAAGGATTCTGTAATGATATGGAGGTAGAAAACACTTTAAACTGCTCCTGTTTCTTCTGCAGGTGTGGGACCAGCAGGAATCTCACCTGCTCAGTCTAAAGCTGCTAAATATGGTAAAGAATCAAACTGAATGAATCAATTATTAAGATTCTGTGAGATCCGTAACAATCATTTCTATCTTTAACATGCTTTTTTTTTTCTGTTTCAGGTTTGAGTGGTGGGGGTGGCGGCGGCGGTGGCGGCGGCGGTGGTGGTGGTGGACTGTATACAGGACAGTGGCCAACAGGTATAATCCCAGCTCACATAAGACAAAAAACATTGTTTATAACAAAACTGTAGTGTCATGATAAAACAGAGCAGAAAATAAAGAGTTTGATTTAGTTACTTTTTGTCTTTTGTTTCTACATATAAGTTTATATTTTAAACTAAACTAATATAAAAACATGAGTTGTGCCTGTGAGGAAAAGCTCGGTCGGATAAATGAGTGGGTTGTTTAGGTTGATTGTTTGTGATTGTTAAAGCTGATCAAATGCTTTTCTGTCTCCAAACGTTTTAACTTCAGGATATGGAGCCGGATCCAAATCTGCTAAATACAGTGAGAAGACTTTGAAATCAATTTGTTCCTAGTTTTTTTTTTTCAAAACATACATGATCAGAAAATAATCAACAAAATGTTGATTCACAAATTCCCAAAAATATTCACTGAACAGTTGCCCCAGGAAGAGTACCAGGACAAGTACCAGGACAAGTACCAGGACAAGTACCAGGATATATACCAGGACAAGTGCCAGGACAAGTACCAGGACAAGTACCAGGATATATACCAGGACAAGTGCCAGGACAAGTACCAGGACAAGTGCCAGGACAAGTACCAGGACAAGTGCCAGGACAAGTACCAGGACAAGTACCAGGACAAGTGCCAGGACAAGTACCAGGATATATACCAGGAAAAGTACCAGGATATCTACCAGGACAAGTACCGGGACAAGTCCCAGGACAAGTGCCAGGACAAGTACCAGGACAAGTGCCAGGACAAGTACCTGGATACGTACCAGGAAAAGTACCGGGATATGTACCAGGACAAGTACCAGGACAAGTACCAGGATATGTACCAGGACAAGTACCAGGACAAGTACCAGGATATGTACCGGGATATGTACCGGGACAAGTACCAGGACAAGTACCAGGACAAGTACCAGGATATGTACCGGGATATGTACCAGGACAAGTACCAGGACAAGTACCAGGATATGTACCGGGACAGTTACCAGGTGGTGCACCAATTACAGGATATTATCAGGCAGCCAAAGCTGCTAAATACGGTGAGTTTACACATTATTACATTCACTGTTAACATAATAAACTATGTAAAACATCATTCCCGCTCTGCTCTCAAATAATTCATGTTTGCACTGAGAAGTCCTGATTCCTCAGTGTCACTGCATAAAATTACACTTACCATGCTGTGAAAAAGTTATTGCAAATTTCTTCTATTTTTGCTTTTTTGTCACACTTGCACATGTCAGATCCTCAAATAGACAAAAGGATTCTGACAAAATGCAGTTTTTAAATGATGATTTGATTTTTTCAGAAACAAAAGCTATCCAAAACAACCTGTCCCAGAGCAAAGAAGTAATTGTAATCTAAACATAATAACTGGGTTTGCTAGACTTGGCAGCAAAAACTGCAATCAAGCATTCATAACATCTGCCAGTAATGAGCCTTTTACATCACTGTGGAGGATTGTTGGACCACTCTTCTCTGCAGAAATTGTACAAATATAAAAAAGTAAAGTAAAAGCACAAAAGTAAAGTTACTGTTTACTTAGTGTCTGGAAAATAACCTCTCAAAAATTCTGCTTCAGGTCTGTTCTGAGTCTGAATAATGTTTTATTTATCTTATTTTTTCAGTTTATCATTAGTATGAACCTTGTGGTGATTCGTCAGTATTTACTCTAGGTTCATATAACAAATATTAATGAAAATGTTAAATAAATAAATCAACAGAAAACTTTTTACTTGCTGGAGTTGACAGAAATTTGCCAAAAAACACTCTGCAGCTGTCCATGAGATATTATTAAATGACTTGTCGTATTTTTAACCACTGAAAATAAAATTACTGAGCTGTATTTTGTAACTCCTTCTTCCAAACTGGATGTGAATAAAATCAAATTACAGCAGCAAATTATAGCTGCAACCCATTATTAATCATTTGATCACCTTAAGTTTATTTATCTTTCCTTAAAGAGGTCCTTCCATTAAAAACGGTTTTTCTGAGGTTTCTGTTGAATATTTTAGCTCCACAGGTGTTCTTACCTTCATAGTGGGTGTGAAAACAGGTCAACAACTTCTCTTTCAGTTTTTATCTCTCAAACTACGCAGGTGGCGATGAAGCCCGAGTTCTCCCGAGTCCGAACAGCCTGTATCTGTTTCGTCACAACTCCTTTGTTCGTTAGTATTTGGCAGCTCCTGCAGTTGAAACCACGCCTAGCATGCTGCTGGCTAAAAGCCGTAGCATAAGACGTAACAAACAGGAAGACACGACGTCTGACGCTGCCATGTGCAGCGGGGCAGGAAACAGTATACCTTGCTCTCATAGAGTCCAGCAAATTTGAATAATGAATATGAACAAGCTGCTGATGAAGCAGCCTGACGGAAGGAGTCGGAACCACCCGAATTTTAATGCAGACAGATTGAAAGGTCTGTTAATCAGTGTTTCCTGATGTTTTTTAGATATAAAATGTTTCATATTACAGGTTAATACTCAAGAAATAACCACAAAGTCTTGAAATGTGTCTGAAATGGCCTCTTTAAAAAAATCACTGCACTGTTTTTCTACAGGAGTGGGAGGACCTGGAACTGCAGGAGTGGTCGTACCAGGGGGACAAGGAGGCGCAGGGGGGTACACTGCCGCCAAAGCTGCTAAGTATGGTAATTTGATTTTCCCTTGAGCAGATCTTAATAGTTGTTGGTCCACTTGTGTGGTTCATGTGGCATCATTAACACTAGTGAAACTTTAAGAAAGGAGTTAAAATGTAGAAACATTTACATAAAATGTTATGAGGTACTTTATTTAACAGCTTTTATGATATGACTTTAAAAAATAGTTTTAAAGGTATACTATGTAGAAAATAATGTCTTTTATTTCCAACACCAGGTGGCAGTAATGAGCAAAATGAAAAACCCTGTCACTTCCACTAACCACCACAGGGTGGCAGAAATGAGTATTATTCCTCACTCCGTTACACAGAGCTGCGTTCAAGAGACTCAATATCCTTGAATGAGCCTTGAAAAAACCCTCTTATATGGTGAAAAAAGTACTACAAGTTTTTAACATAAAAATAAATCACGTATGGAATTATGGCAAACAACATGTTGTTTAGCTCTCTAATTATGGTATTACTTCATTTTTAATAACATAATATTGAAATTTTTACATGTCATGCCTTTTAGTGATGGCTCTAGTTTGAAGGAGTGATTTACAGTACAGACACAACCTGTGGAGAGAAACAAGTCAAGTCTAATACTTGCTCTTTCAGTGTTTTCAATATAAACAAAGTCAACTTATGTTTTAAACTAACTTTTAAAAGTGGAAAATGGAACATGAACACCACAACAACAGAACAATGCCTCCAAAACCCAGCTTCAGCTCAACCCACTGCCCGGAATTTCCCACACTTCAGCCACTTGCTGCTCCATGTTAGCGTGAGATGCTAATAAGGACTTTTTCCACACGACCCTCCTTGTCACATGTCAGGAAATCCTGTATGGCAAGCAAATAAGGTATATAATCCCCACATATCCCCAGGGCTTCCAGCTGCTTGACCTGCAGACTCCACAGCACCAGCCTGGCTGTGCCGGACTATTCACTGCATTAGGCAACCCAAAATGGTGCCCGCAGCTCTGCCAGCTTGGCTGGTAGATCATATTTTACTTCAAATACAGTGGGGCAAAAAAGTATTTAGTCAGCCACCAATTGTGTAAGTTCTCCCACTTAAAAAGATCAGAGAGGCCTGTAATTTTCATCATAGGTATACCTCAACTATGAGAGACAAAATGAGGAAAAGAAATCCAGAAAATCACATTGTCTGATTTTTAAAGAATTTATTTGCAAATTATGGTGGAAAATAAGTATTTGGTCACCTACAAACAAGTAAGATTTCTGGCTTTCACAGACCTGTAACTTCTTTAAGAGGCTCCTCGGTCCTCCACTCGTTACCTGTATTAATGGCACCTGTGTGAACTCATTATCAGTATAAAAGACACCTGTCCACAACCTCAAACAGTCACGCTCCAAACTCCACCATGGCCAAGACCAAAGAGCTGTCAAAGGACACCAGAAACAAAATTGTAGACCTTCACCAGGCTGGGAAGCCTGAATCTGCAATAGGTAAGCAGCTTGGTGTGAAGAAATCAACTGTGGTATTAGAAAATGGAAGACATACAAGACCACTGATAATCTCCCTCGATCTGGGGCTCCACGCAAGATCTCACCCCGTGGGGTCAAAATGATCACAAGAACGGTGAGCAAAAATCCCAGAACCACACGGAGGGACCTAGTGAATGACCTGCAGAGAGCTGGGACCAAAGTAACAAAGGCTACCATCAGTAACACACTACGCCGCCAGGGACTCAAATCCTGCAGTGCCAGACGTGTCCCCCTGCTGAAGCCAGGACACGTCCAGGCCCGTCTGCGGTTTGCTAGAGAGCATTTGGATGATCCAGAAGAGGATTGGGAGAACATCATATGGTCAGATGAAACCAAAATAGAACTTTTTGGTAGAAACTCAACTTGTCGTGTTTGGAGGGGAAAGAATGCTGAGTTGGATCCAAAGAACACCATACCTATTGTAAAGCATGGGGGTGGAAACATCATGCTTTGGGGCTGTTTTTCTGCAAGGGGACCAGGACGACTGATCCGTGTAAAGGAAAGAATGAATGGGGCCATGTATCGTAAGATTTTGAGTGAAAACCTCCTTCCATCAGCAAGGGCATTGAAAATGAGACGTGGCTGGGTCTTTCAGCATGACAATGATCCCAAACACACCGCCCGGGCAACGAAGGAGTGGCTTCGTAAGAAGCATTTCAAGGTCCTGGAGTGGCCTAGCCAGTCTCCAGATCTCAACCCCATAGAAAATCTCTGGAGGGAGTTGAAAGTCCGTGTTGCCCAGCGTCAGCCCCAAAACATCACTGCTCTAGAGGAGATCTGCATGGAGGAATGGGCCAAAATACCAGCAACAGTGTGTGAAAACCTTGTGAAGACTTACAGAAAACGTTTGGCCTCTGTCATTGCCAACAAAGGCTATATAACAAAGTATTGAGATTAACTTTTGTTATTGACCAAATACTTATTTTCCACCATAATTTGCAAATAAATTCTTTAAAAATCAGACAATGTGATTTTCTGGATTTTTTTTCCTCATTTTGTCTCTCATAGTTGAGGTATACCTATGATGAAAATTACAGGCCTCTCTGATCTTTTTAAGTGGGAGAACTTACACAATTGGTGGCTGACTAAATACTTTTTTGCCCCACTGTATAATTTCTGAAGAAAATGGTGTGTTTTCATTCTACAACCCTCTAACACACCGTGGACAGTGGTGTAGCAAGGCCACCAGAGGGCCCCAAGCAGCAACTGTCACTAAGGGCCCCTCTGTCAGTCATTTTGTCATTATGTTCTTCAGTTTTAAAAAACTTATCCAAGCTGATTGTTTTATAACGTTACATCGTCATCCAAACAGAAAATACTATTTTGAGCAACTTTTAAACTTAACTTGTACAAGTACTTCAAACAAGTACTGAGTAAAAAGAGGGAAAAAAGAAATATTATTTGGTTATACAGTAGATGATGGGACACTTCATTCTTTTATAACAGGTTTTACAGCACTGTTAAAACAAGTCCAACTCACCCAAGTTAAAATTCAATATACATTATTTTATTTACACTTTATACCTGACATGATACTCACTTACTGGTTGAACATTGCACACAGTTTCTTAGGAAGGAAGTAGGCTATAAATGACATTTTTTCACACTAATATCGATAATTTTGCCACTCTTAGGTCGACTGTTTGGACATTTACACAGTCATTTTTACTTTGATGAAAGTACTGCTCAATTACATATTGATTTATGGAATGCTAGCATGCATGATGTCTGACAGAGCCAATTAGCTCGGCCCGGAACCGGAGTGGGACTCATTTTCAGCCCTGAAGTTTCATGCCTCAGACCGGCCCACTTGATATCACAATGTATGATTATTAAAATCATATAATGTTAAATCTACAGCAGCACACTGTTTTGTAAAGTCTTGTAATCCAGACTATTTTTCTTAAAAATGTCTAATTTGGTGCAAGTAAGAGTTACTTCACAAGGTACATTTATTTTATAATTCTTTAACATCTAAATTATTCGACTCTCCTCTCCCTTTCAAACTTCCTCCAGTTTCTCTAAACCAGTGTTAATTTTGGCCAGAAATTTTAATTTAGTTTTAGTCATAGTCTTTTGACTAAAATTCTTTTCAATTTTAGTCACTAAACTAGTTTTAATTGTAGTCTAATTTTAGTCGACTAAAATAAGTATATTTTCTAAAGTATTAATTTAACCCTGTAAGACCCAACTTATTAAAAAATAGCCAGAAAATTCTGATTATTTGGAACTGAGACGTTTACGAAGCCTTAGAACAAAATTCACAAATGTTTTTTGCTGTATCATGTTATTTATAATAGATTTTTTTGTATCACATTTATTACATTGACCGTTTTTACAGTTTAATTGTAATATAAAAATGAGTTAATAATAATGCATTCATCCATATAATAATGATGATTTAACCTGAAAAAAAAGGCAAGTTGATCATTTACATGGAGCAACCATGTTAGAAATGATCAAAACTATGTAGCAAATATGATACAAAGGGCATTATAAGGTTAACAACTGCAATATAGTATGGATATTTTCTTACCATTCCACACTTCATCTGGCGTTTTCCCGGGAGCATCTCAAACAACTACGGAAGCCTCTGCTCACCGCTCAATAAGCCGAGCTCTGATTGGTTCTTTTCACAGTAGCCCCAGCTGTTAGCTTTTTGACTGATTCCTCTCTGCATCTTTCTTTTCCTCTGATTGGATTTCGTCGCTGTCTATTTTCGTGTCGCCTTTTATTTGTCATAGAAAATCAACATAATTTTAGTCATAATAATCGTCTCAAATAGGGCCGTCTATTTTAGTTTTCGTTTTGTTTTATTCGTGACTAAAATTATGACGAAATATTTTAGTCAACGATATTAACACTGCTCTAAACTCGTCTGCTGGACCTGTGTCACAATAAGAAATAATATTTCATTCTTTTCTTTTTCAGCTGTGGTTTTGTTTATTTACTGTCTTGATATTGAAGACAAAGACTGTCAAGCTCCCACCAACTCACACAGCTAAAGTAACTTTTTACACTCACCGCTGTGACGCTGTCCTGCAGCTGTTTATTCTCCTCTCCCAGAACGAGCCCCCCTCTCACTCGCTGAGAGAAGACAGGTGGCAGAGGGGCGAGTTTACTTTGGCTCAGCTGATGGGCTCTGTCAGGGAATTTGCGATGGCCAATTGTCACTGCAACTTGTCATTTCTCTGTGCTCTTATGTCAAATTTGTTGGCCCTCGTGGGCCCCCTGGTGGCTTCGGAGCCCCAGGCAATTGCCTGCCTTGCCTAGTGGCAAGCTACGCCTCTGCCTGGGGAGGTTTTATTTTGTAAAATATATTGATTTCCATTAAAATAATCCATATTGCACCTTTAACTGAATTAATCTTCTGCAGGAGTTGGTGGACTGGGAGGAACAGGAGGTCTAGGAGGAACAGGAGGTCTAGGAGGAACAGGAGGTCTAGGAGGAACAGGAGGACTGGGAGGAACTGGAGGACTGGGAGGTGGAGGTTACTCTGCTGCATCCAAGGCTGCTAAATATGGTAACTGAGAGAAAATCTGCAAATGCAGTGATTTGGATAAGCTTTTAAATGACAGTAAACTCCCTTTAGGTGTAGTCCAAGGAGGTGGTGGAGGGCTCCCAGGAACCCAGTATAGACCAGGATACGGATGTAAGCAACAGCCTTTTACTCGGATCAATCTGATCTATGAAAGAAGTGTCTAATTTATTCGTCAAGCTCTCAGATGATCCTTTAAACCAACTACTTTAGTCCTTTTTCTGTTGCAGCTCTGGCAGCTGGTGCCAAACCTCCTAAATATGGTGAGACCTTGATGTTTGATGCTGTGTGAAAATGTCTCAAATCATTTCTTGGAAGGTTACAAATGAATGTAAAAAATATTATACTTTTATTTCACAATCATAGCTTGGTAAAATGAAGAATAATAAGATTTGAACATACAATGATGAAAAGGGTTAACACTTGTTTCCATCAGCAGTCCCTCAGACAGGCCTTGGAGGAGGAGGAGTCCCAGCAGGACCAGGACAGCTTCTTCCTGGAGGTTATGGTGGTAAGTTAATCAGGTGTTACTTAAATTCAAACAGATCCACGTGCTGTTTCATTTTGTTCTAACTACAAATTCTCAGTAATAAAACTGTCACTGATTCCTCGCAGCTTATGGTGCTGGAATCAAACCTCCAAAGTACGGTAAGATTCTTTATGTTAAACATAGAAAGGATTTAGTTTCTCCCAACTAAACCTTCTATCAGTGAGATGACGTGTTTTAGATGATGAAAATAAAGACAAAATTAGAACTAATGTTACAACATCTTTCTACCTGAAACAGGAGTTTCGGGTGGGGCTGGAACAGGGTTAGGATTTGGTGGAGGAGGACAGTTTGTTCCAGGAGCTGGACAATACTCTCAAGCTGCAAAAGCTGCTAAATATGGTTCACTTAATCACACACAAATATAAACATTACAGAATCTCGTTGGAATTCAATTTTTTAAATGCTGTTGTCTATAAATGTGTTTGTTGCTCTGAATTAGGAGTTACAGGAGGTGCTGGAACAGGATTAGGACCAGGAGGAGTCGGAGGAGTATCAGGTGCTGGAGGATTTTTTCCTGCTAAACATGGTAACAACAATCATCTCACAAACACTGAACAGTTAGTGACAATTTCACAGCACTAGACATCCATCTGCAAATACATTTATTTTACCAAGAGCTGTGACGAATTACATGAAAAGAACATTTGCCTATAGGGGAATGAATGAATGGAATCTACTGCCTAAGAAAAATTATTTGTATACAAAATCAGCTAAGATTTAAAAATTCTCTTAAAGAGTTTATTCTACTAAAAGGATGACTGTGTGGAAACTAGTGCCATAATGTTATTAATAAAATATAAATTAGTAAAAATTACTAAATACCACTAGTAGATTTACTAATTGAATATTAAATGTAGATTTACTAATTAAATAAAAAGATGTGCTCTTCTGTTCCAGATTAAAGTCTGTGATCATACTTATTGGATTTTAATTTTATTGTTTTTATTGTATTGTGAAATGTACTGTATAGTGTCTGTACTACAAAGAACTGTTTTATCAGTTGTAAAATGGGCTGTATAATGATTGTTTAGTGTAACTATAATATTATTGTATTTTTGCATGGACCCCAGCACTTGCTGTGGCTAATGGGGATCCAAATAAATAAACAGAAACAGAAACAGAAATAAACTGATTCTGAAAGAGCAGCATGTTTTATCTCTCTACATTTTCTGTATATTACCTTTATATTAATAATTCTGTTCATTTCTTTGCGGTTTCAGGAGCTGCAAGAGGTACTGGAACCGGACTGGTACAAGGAGGAGGAGTACAAGGGGGTGGACAGTATTCTGCAGCTGCAAAGGCTGCTAAATATGGTATAAGTGTGCAAACGAAAAGAAATAAATACATGTAATAGTGTGCTTTATTTTCTATGTCCATATATATGCTGTAAAGTTTGGCACAGTTTTTCGAGACAGTCGCTTTACAGAATAGCAAATGCATTTTTATTTGTATCTTGTTTTAAAATCCATAACAAGGTCATAAAATTTGCTGTGAAACAAATGATGATGATTGTGTGTTGTTCTGCAGGATATCCAGGAGGTGTGAAGCCACCAAAACAAGGTAAGATCAACTGTCAAATGATTTAAATGTGGTTGTGATGTGAGCCTGTTTTATGCAGTTAAAACATTTTAGATGTGTATTTAGGATGTTATATTTACCTTGTCAGACCCAGCAAGTCCCAAACCATTAACTACCATTAGAAGTAAATATCTAACAGAGAAAATATGAACAGTTTACCTTCATTCTGTCATTAGCTACATTTACATGTGCCAAATTTCCCCAATCTGATTAAAATCTTGGTCGATCGGAATTCCCAAATCCCTGTTCACATGGACACTAACTGAAATGATCTGATCATGCCATGCGTACACATGCACCAAGCACTCAATCAGATTAAATGTGCCCATGTGAACGTAGCTAATGTTGTGTAAAATAAGAAGGAAAACAGAGATGTTGCTGACTTCAGTTGTGTTTTGTGCAGGAAGCATCACCGGTGATCAGCTCAGTGCAACTCCAGATACAATTGTTACACGTGTTGTTAATGGTTCTATTGTACCAGGTGTTGTTCCTGTAAAACCAGGTAATGTCATTCAGAGTTTTAATCTTTAGGGACGCATAATTATGTCATTAAAATATCTTTATTGATTTTACAGCAAAGGATACAAGTCTCACTGGAACTCCTCAACCAGGTAGAACTAACTCCAACTCTGTCATTTACTTTACTTTACTTTACTTTACTTTACTTTACTTTACTTTACTTTACTTTACTTTACTTTACTTTACTTTACTTTACTTTACTTTACTTTACTTTACTTTACTTTACTTTACACATATGCTTAAGTAACAGCGTACTGCTGCGTAATCATTCTTTGCACACACAACTTACACATTTTACTGCTAATAATGCTGCAGCTACTGACAGCCTGTAGCTCACAGGGTCCAGCTGTAGCAGAACCGAGGTCCACATCACAGCTTCTGCCTCTTCTGGCATTTTTCGCATTAAAATAAATCAGCTGAAACCGGAACTTGTTGTCTTTTTGGCAGGGCCAACACCTCTTTCTGCACTTAGCAAGACCCCAGAGGTCCCACAGCCCAGTAAGACTCGCTGACTCACTGCTTGCATCAAGCTTCTCTGCCCTCTGTACCAGGACTGCTGTGGTCTAAAGGGTTAATTGACTGAATGTCTATCAGTTTCTGTGAATGTTATTCTTTTGCACAAATCTAACACTTTACTGCTTCTTTACTTTACCGTAAGCATGCATAAATAACATCGAAATGATTACAGAATGAAACTAAATATTAACAGTTTTTTTGAAATCCACTGTTTTTGTCTCCTCTCTCCTCGTTTTGCATCACACTTTCTTTGTGTTTTATATTTAAAGCAATTTAAGAACATTTCTGTTACATTTTGTGGCCAGAGATTACAGCAAAGTTTCCTAATTTTTATAATGAAACGACATCCATCACAAAGACCGTTTGTAAAAACTTGTAAAAACAAACAGCTGTGAGCATGCATTACTTATTTTACTTGGATTGTGTCATATTTTCTGTTACTGTACAGACGTGCGGTTCAATTACTTCTTTGAGCATCGTGTTGCTATAATTAAGTGAATTTGACAGTTTTTGGCATCAGTGGGATTCGTTCTGTCGAATATACAGCAACTTTGACACAAACCAGAAACTGTCTTTGAATGCCGGGTTTCAGTAAACTGAAGTAATGACTGAAAGAGAAGCTGATTGAACTGTCTGGTTCCTGTTACGTCTCACATTTTACTAACAGTTCACTCTGCCTGATGGATTATTTTTACTGTGATATATTTATATTACATATTGGATTTATATCTATATTGTTTATGTTTGAATTAGTTTGTGATTTGAATGTTTCTGTTTTCTGTACCAGACTCCATTCAGTTTTTCAATGTATCGATGTTTTTCTGTGTTTGCGCCTCCTCTCTCACACTCTAACTGAGCGTTTGGTTAGAAAAGATTTTTATAAACATGCTCCGTGATGGAGAATGGGTTTATTTTTTTTGTGCCTGTGGGGATCATCATCTTATATAATAACTGGATGATGAGTCTCAGTCAACTTCCATTGTTTGAAAATAAAACCAAAGCACACAAGCTGCCATGTTGTGTTTTTGTGTCTAAAAGCTGCACATAGAAGATATGCAGCTGAAAGTCCCGCCCACTCACCTGCACGCAAATATCTATTTCTTCTAGGGCCAAATGACAAATTACAGTTAAATGTATTCATAAAATTTGCCTTCCAACATACAGCTGCAAGGTAAGGAGTATGTGAATCAATAGACGCAGCACCTGAAAAAAAATCTGAGGAGTCAGGAAAATCATTTTCAACCAAGGGCGGGACTTAAAACATATACTGCAGCCAGCCACCAGGGGGCGACTTCAATTTGTGTGTTGGGTTCCAGTCTTTAGACATTTCAGCAGCCTGATGTTTTACTTCATGCCCTAAAAACTAAACAACAATAAACCCTTCAGGTTTCTTTATCTTTGTCTCATTTCGTCTCGACTTTGTCGACACTAAACTTTGACTGTTTGCTGAAACAATTAAGAACTGACTGAAAATATAAACAGTATCAAAGAAAAATGTAAGTTTTGGGTAAATCCTCAGCCCAGTTAAATATCTTATCTTTGTGTATTTTGATAAGTTTTTAATGAGGTGCTCTTCAGGTATTTCAGCGTGTCAGATGGAGACATTTTAATAGAATGAATCTGTGTCTGGTGAGTGTGGACAAGACTTTTGTTACTCCAGTTGTTAGATATAGTTGATTTACTATGTTTAAAAAGACCTGTTGTTTATTTTTCAGTACATTGTTGTTTCACATGTCCATCCTCCTGGTGTGATTGTTTCTTGCAAACAGAAATTTGCTCAGTTTTCAACATGAAATTATTTCCCGTCTTAAAACCGTTTTGTTTATTTACCCTAACGGCATTTTAAAAATTAGATTTACCAAACAGAAGTTGACCAAACAGACAAACTAACTCTGTGTTTCCGTTCTGTTTTTGCACCTTGTTGCCGTGGTTTTGTGAAAACAGGCGGTAAGTTCATAACGAAAGTGCTTTTACACTTACCTAATAAACTGTGTCGTGTTTTTCCTTGTTTTAATGTCAATTTCTTCTTAACTTTATTCACAGTTTCTGGAGGAATTATACAACCCAGTGGTGAGTAATGAATAAAGTCATTTTTACATGAGTATCACAATAATAGTCAGTTTCACCAATTATGATGTTTTGTACCATCTGACTTAACTAACTTCTTTTCGACTGCCTGGTTTAATGTGAACTTTTACATGCCTCTTCCCGTGTTTTTAGGCAGTCCAACAGGTCAAGTTCAAACTGGTAGGTGTGAATTGTGTCATTGTTTTGTTTTTAACTCGTTTTTAAGTTATGTCACTATAATAAAAATCTGAGAAAATATAAATCATTAAACAATCGTCCAAATACGCTGCAGCCTTATAATGTTTGTATTAACAAATGAGCTTGAGGAAAAGACATGTGGAAAATTATAAAATACCTAAAATACATGAATCAGGATGCAACACTTTGCAATTAAAAACTGGTTTTATGAGTTTTTTATTAAAAAAAAAAATCTTTACGTTGACGCTAAAAAAATCCTAATTTTTTGTTTTTATTTTTTGTTTTATTGTTACTTTAATTTGATAAATCCAAACCATTGGGAACGTCAACTTTTTTTTTTTTTTCATTTAAGCTAAACGGAGATGATTTCCATGACCACATGGTCGCTGTTCCTGTTACTGACACGGTCTCTGTTGCAAACCCTGCGATTATATTGAGCTCTGCTTTTTTCAGGTGGAGTCAAACCAGCTAAACCGTACAAGTTCATACAAGGTAAAGATCAGCTGCATCTCACAACTGCAAATGTTATTAATAAGGATTTCACCTCATCCTAAAGTTTTTTGTTCTGTTTCACTTGTTTTTGATCTGGAGCATTTTCATTTTTATCACTTGGAGTTTGCTCATTCCATTAAAACATTATTAATTTACTCTGTTTTAGTTACACAAAGGTCCCAAATCTTTATTCTGATTTTTCTATTTTCTGTTATGAACATCTGTAACATCCTCATATGCTGTAAATCTGTAGCTAAAGGATCGTAAACTGAACTTTTGAGAGAACTCTGCAGCGTTTGCAGACTTCTGCCCAATTAGAGCTTCAGTCCAATCTCTGCATGACCTTCATTGTGCACACAACAACTGGACTGTATTATATCTTGTCACTATATAATCAGGACATTCTCAATTTTTGATCAATACACTTTGTATTTTTCCTTTTTCACTACGTGAGCCACATCAGACTAAATGACCTTGTTTTGTTTGAACAGCTAATGATCTAACTTGAATCAATAAAACCAGTTTGGGAAGAAAGAAAAGCTGCATCAGGCCTTTTTAAACCCAATTAAACCTGCAACAGTTACTGGTTTCATGCATCTGCAGTTTTAACCGTTTTCTTCATTAACGTTTTACTATTCTGCACTTTTTGTTTCATTCTTTAAAAGCTGATATAAAACATGCAACATTAATTGCTGCATGTGCTAAAATAAGATTAAATGACCTTAAAAAAATTAATAATTCATCCCTTCATACAGCTGATTATAGATATAGATGTAATAGATCCAATTCAGTTGAAATACATTTTGTTTTTTTAGTTAAAACACAAATGTTAATTTTGATGACAGCAGCTATAATCCTTAGTAAATGAGAACTATTAGTTTTCACATTTTTTTTTCTGGTTTTCCAACTTTTATTTCATAGGTCCGGGCCCTGGGTATCCTGTAACTGGGCAGATTTCAGGCAGGTTATGAATTTATAATATATATTTTTAGATATGGTTTTAGCTGCTTTATGTTACTTGTATTGTTTCTGTGTTTTGGGTCTTCTGGTGTTGGTACAGGAACTGGACCTGGAGCTGTAATACAACCTGGAGCAAAGCCTCTAAAACCTCCAGGTTTGATTTTACTGCTCTACAAAGCAATTTTTCTCAAGTTGACACCTTTTCTCTTACAATTAGACTTTTATTTATTTAGAAACATATTCATTTCTAATAATTTTACATATATATAGTTTTGAAATATTTTTATAAACCACATTTAAATCAACTGTCGTCCAAATGACTGTAAGCATGTGACTTGTGTTGTGCAGTAACGGGAGGTGGAGCAGGAATCCCGCTGTCATCAGGAGTCTATCAGGGTCAGTGTCCATCAACACGTCTTTACATGTTTTTGTCAACTAAAATCTCCATCTTTAAATAAAGAAACATAACTTAAATACTTAACAAATACTTGAAGATATTTTGTTTCAGTTTTTGGGTTGACAAAATTACTTTCACAGCTATTTTTCTTCATCATCCATCACTGGGTGGGATTGTGTTCATGAGATCAGGATTCTGGGTATAAAACGAAAGAATCACACAGACTAAATGTTCCTTTAACCTAAAAATAACAACCAGATAGTTCAGCTCATTGCTCAGAGTGACAGTTGGTCAGGAGATGCCATCGTATCGCACTTCCCGTGCAGGAAATCAGCCAGTATGTTGATAAGTGGTTTGTTTGATACAGACGGATTATGAGAACTGGAAACAATATTCACATCTTTTTTAGTGTCTTTTGTCAGTTTTATAAACTTCTCTTTGTTTTGTTTCTCCCTGCAGCTGGAGCAGGAGGAGCTGGTGCTAAAGCACCCAAACCAGGTAGTGTAACAGCATTCACACTATCACAGAAACACAGAGGAAACATGCTGGAAACACAACTACTGTAACCAACGCAAAGTTTGCAGCCATCTAACACAGGACAGAGATCACTGTACCATTAGAAGCAAATAAACAACACACAGTTTCCCCTTGGAGACGAAATCCTGTTTGTAATACTTTGCACAACATCACAGGAAGATTGTCTGAAGATAACACAAAGTCATGTGAAAGAGCCCCGCCCAAAGATAACTGAAAAACTCAGTCCCGGGGAATTCAGACCAGCTCGTTTTTCAGGACTCTGACTGAACATTTCAACACGGGGGAGGGATAAAACAAAATAATCACAACCAGTAACCATAGCAACATAAAACCTGTAGTAACTGTGTGTCTCAGCAACAACAAAACCTTCATTGTTGTTTTCTTTTCTATGATCAGGTTATCTTGGAGGTGGTGGCGCGTATCAGCCAGGTGAGGATCGCCACTTTACTGCTTTCTGTTTTATACATTTTAATATGGTTGCTCAGCAACACAATAAAGTTTTTATTTGCTATGTAAATAGTTTTTTTTTTAATGTTTTTTCTTCTCCTAACCACAAGAGATGAATGAGTATAATCTAACAGCAGCAGCATCCTCACAGACTCTGTACACGTCCGTCACAAAAAGTCACATCCCTAACCTCACTCTGTCTCCTGGATACATACAGTATAGCATGTCACTGCTGCAAACGTGTGTAGTTCGCTTCACAGCTGAATGAGAGTTATAAAAGGTTAATTCTAAAAATGATGTAGAGGTCAGATGATAAGATGACTGTCTGACCTTTCAATCGATCTCTGACCTACTTGGGTTGTCGGACATATGTTCCTCCCTGGATTAATGAAAGTTCTGCTTAAACACACAGGTCCTGGTTACGGTGGAGGATATCCCCAACAGTTCTACCCAGGTACCATGTTTACATCCCAGATTCTGAAAATAATTTTTTCACATTTTCCAGATGAGTCAGATATGATGTCACATACTGTCATAGTATATTTCTGTTTTTAATAAAAAAAACAAGTTTCCTCTGAGGAGTAATAATTGCACCATAATTCAGTGACGATAACCCAAAAGATGACCAAAAAGAACCAACATACAGTGACATGAGTATCTATTTTATTTTTCTGTAAGAAGAAATTTTTACCGAGTTTAACTGGAGGTGAACTCCTTTCATACAGACCAGGATTATTTGTCACAGATGTAAGTTTAACTTTTCATCCCAGTTTCAGGATGAGGTGGCAGATTAGTGTTAAGCTGCCACCCGTCAGCAAACAGCTGATCAAAAGAAAAGAGCTTAATACATAAAGTAAAGGAGATGAGCTGCTGTCCTCCTCCTTACTCCTGCAGTTCTTCTTATCTAACAAAGCAATGAAGCACATTTAGAAAACATTATTCTGGATCTCATTAAATGTGTGTTTTGATTCAGTTCAGTTCATTTTTACTTAGAAAACAGCAGTTCCTAAAAAGTCATGAAAAAATACTCCCATTTAACATGTAGAACCTCCAGCAGAACCAGAACCAGGAGGATTTTGATCTGCTGTATTTCTCATGTACTTTTTGGAGAACCTGCAAAACCTTTCATTTTTACAGTACTGCACATCCATCCATCCATCCATCCATCCATCCATCCATCCATCCATCCATCCATCCATCCATCCATCCATCCATCCATCCATCCATCCATCCATACTTTTCCGCTTTATCCGGAGTTGGGTTGCAGAGGCAGCAGTCTGAGCAGGGACTTCCTTGTCCATGAATACCTCATCTAGCTCTTCAGAGGGACTCTGAGGTGGTCCCAGGCCATCTGAGTCCCTCATAGAATGTCCTAGGTCTTCCTCGGGGCCTCCTCCCAGTGATACATGCCTGGAACACTTCCTCAGAAATGTGATATGGAGGCATCCAGAACAGATGCCCGAGCCACCTCAGCTGGCTCCTCTCGATGTGGAGGAGCAGCGGTTCAACTCCGAGCTCAGTCACCTGCTTCATTTCTAGATCTCCTCCTTTTGGTGTGATCCCCCTGCAGTTGGAACACACCCTGTGGTCCCCCTTCTTAAACAGAGGGACCACCACCCCAGTCTGCCAATCCAGAGGTACTGTACCTAACTACGCGAAGTTGCAGAGACATGTCAACCAAGACAGTCCTAGAACATTAAGAGACTTGAGGTACTTAGGACAGCTTTCATTCTCCCCTGAAGCCCTGCAACCAAGGAGCTGATTTCTGTGAACCGAAAAAGCAAAACAACAGCTTCTCTTTGCCTCTGAACAGTTTTCACTTTTATATCATGGTTTTAAATCGAGGCATTAAAACATCATTTCATGCTGTAAATCATCTCACTTTGCCAAACCAGGCTTACAGATCAAGAAGCCTAGCTTAGACTGAGCTTGAATTTAAGTAGCTCCCATGAGTGTATGTTTTTAAACACTTCCTGGTCTGAATAAATTCCTCCACCTCTTTGATAAACCCAGTAAAAGTTGTCTGAGCATTAATCTGACATTGGTTACTCATTTCATCTTTTTCTTTGATGTTGTTTAGGTTCATATGCAGCGGCCCCACTTACTCCCCAACAAGGTATCAAAAACTCACAACACCATACTGCCAAAAAACACAACAAACAAAAACTATGAGTGCCCTCAAGTGGCTGGTTCCAGGATTTAACGAGGCCCTTCCATTAAAAAACGGTTTTCTGAGGTTTCTGTTGAATATTTTAGCTCCACAGGTGTTCTTACCTTCATAGCGGGTGTGAAAACAGGTCAACAACTTCTCTTTCAGTTTTTATCTCTCAAACTATGCAGGTGGAGATAACACCCGAGTTCTCCCGAGTTCGAACGGCCTGTATCTGTTTCGTCACAACTACTTTGTTCGTTAGTATTCGGCAGCTCCTGCAGTTGAAACCACTCCGAGCATGCTGCTGGCTAAAAGCTGTAGCATAAGACGTGGCAAACAGGAAGACACGACGTCTGACGTTGCCATGCACAGCGGGGCAGGAAACAGTATACCTTACTCTCATAGGCTAGTTTGTTAGCCAATCAGAGTCCAGCAAATTCAAACAATGAATATGAACGAGCTGCTGACGAAGCAGCCTGACGGAAGGAGCCGGAACCACCTGAATTTTAATGCAGACAGACTGAAAGGTCTGTTAATCAGCGTTTCCTGATGTTTTTTAGATATAAAATGTTTCATATTACTGGTTAATACTTAAGAAATAACCACAAAGTCCTGAAATGTGTATAAAATGGCCTCTTTAAAACTTGTCTTGACTTGGAACCGACCACTTTTTTTCCTGATTGAAAATAAAAATATATCTCAAACAACATTGACTTCCGTTGATTCACAGTTCTCACCTTGCTTCATATTCAAATATAATTTTTTCAAACGCATTTAGTTATGACTTGATGTCATTTCTGACCTAATTTTTTCACATTTTCCAGATGAGTCAGATATGATGTCACATACTGTCATAGTGTGGACCATAGGAAGTTTTAGAGTTACAAACTATTTATCAAACTATTTATCATTTCATCTTTGCACAGAAGAGATTTGTTTTTAAACATTTCACCAAAACCTGATGTGATTAACAATATCTTTTGGGTTTTTTTCTAATCTCAGCGAAGGCGGCAAAGTATGGATCCCTGCAGGGCTTCCTCAGTGCAGGAGGAGGAGGAGTCTACAGAGGTGATGATGAATCTTCTACACACTGTACTCGTGCTAATACAGTTTAAAGTGCAACTAATTGAACTTCTTTGCCTAAATTGTTCCTTGTGTTGTTGTTTCCTGCAGGTTCCATTGCACAATGCCAGGGTAAATACTGTGGGAGGAAGAAGTAGAGGATCTCTGCAGATCCAGTGACCTCAACAAACCATGGTGCTACTGCATGATCTAGAATGTACATTTTATATGCAAACGAATCCCGATTAGATAACTTGTAAAGATGTTTCTACTTTACTTACTTGACCTCAGTGTCTGTTTTTATCGAAAACCCACCGACCCAGAATTTTGTACATGTTCATATGTGACATATGTTATCGATCGTGCCTTTACTCATGAATGTGTTCCAGTTAATCAAGTTTGACTTCCTGTACTGTCGCTGTGTTTGAGTGTTTTTGTTGCAGTGAGACAGACTGCTTGATGCTCTCAGCTGTCAATCAAACCCCACCAAAATATATTGTTTTCTGTTTTTAATCCCTAAAACAAGGTGATCTGTCTCACCTTTCTGCACATAGCTCTTCACATCTGACCCCTCTCATGCAGCATGGGTTGGTAAGAATAATAAAAATGCCATCAGGTCCATCTCTGGCTCCACATCCTGTTTGACTCTATTTTTAGGCCTGTCGGGTTTAAATCGTCTGGGAGCTGCAGGGCTCCGGCCAACCCATCTGCTCTCTGGGATTTCACTGAATCTAGTTGCTACAGTTCAGCTTTCTCAGCGCCCTCCCCTTCTGTTTGTGGAACAGAACTCTGAAGTTAATCAGAAATACATCATTTATGAATTCTTTAAAGGGACAAGAAGGCATTTAGTCCAAATCCAGTTCAAATAAGACGTTATCTGTGCTTGAATGTTATTCAGAACACTTCCAATGTTTAGTCTCATTTATTTTTATGTTACTTGTCATTACATGATTATTCAGCTTTTCTGCAACATGCTTTGACTCATAGCTTTATTGTTATCAGGAAAGTGTGAATATAAAAGAATCCTTCTGCATGTATTCAGTGTTATTAACAGTTTAATGCTCCTGTTAATGTGTTTGTCTTCTTTTTTTATTTACTTGAGCTGCTTTTATATGAACAAGAAAGGCTTTACTGACCAAAAGTTTCCAAGCGCTGTTGACAAGTGATCGCATCTTCTTTGTGTGTATGTTTATGTGTGTGTGTGTGTGTGGAACCGTGTGCTGTATTTTTTCAATTTAAGTGGATGTCAGCTGGCTTGAGGTTTCTTCACTCCGTGCTCTGTAAGAAGAACTGTCTCTGAGCCTCGCCGGGTCAGAACTTTTAATGTGTGGCGTGAAACACTTTTCATCTTTATTTAAAACTGTTTCTTTTGGGGTGAATGTGCTGCGGGGTGGAGCGGGTGGGCGGGGTTTATACCTCCACATCTTCATCAACTGACTCAGTATCCGATGCACTTTGTGACTCCTGGTCACTTACATCCTGCCCTTCTTCTACTGGGAGAGAGAAAAACATGTTCCAACATTTTTTTTAGATGTGTTACTGCCAGCAATTTCAAAATGAGCTAATATTTTCTTTGAAATGGTAAAATATCTCACTTTTAATATATGTTGTTTATGTTCTATTGGGAATAAAATGTGGGTTTATGAGATTTGAAAATCCTCGCATTCTGTTTTTATTCACATATAAATAAATAAAATACAATTTAATAAGATTTTTTGCTTGTGTAAAGGCAGGTGATTGATTAGATTCAATTTTTCACCAAAAGAAAAAAAAAATCCAATAAACTGTGATTTATTGGCTTGACTGTAAATACCTGTCACATTTTGGATGTTTGGTGTTGCACCTCACTGCTGTTCTTGTGTACTTGCATGATGACATCCGCCATCACGGTAACCAGGACAATCTGGACCAAGAACACAAAGGTGAGGAAGTAAAGACGCCATCGGGTCTGCATGGCCTTAGAAAAAGAAACAAATTATATGCATGGTGCCATGAGGAAAAATAAAAAAAATACTACAAGCATGCAGTAAAGTAAATGAAACGTAAAACTTTTAATAGTAATTCTGGACCTTCTGTTAAGAACCTTATAAACTGAAATTCTCTACATATTCTGAGGAACACCTGTTGTTTTGAAGGTTTGGGGGAACATCTAGGCCAATGAGAACTGTTAACAAAGCAGAACGATAATATCTTATTCAGGACTTCAAACAATTTGAAATTTTTTGCTTTGGTCGATTTCTATGTTGTTCAACATTTTAAAGAGGCCCTTCCATTAAAAACGTTTTTTCTGAGGTTTCTGTTGAATATTTTAGCTCCACAGGTGTTCTTACCTTCATAGTGGGTGTGAAAACAGGTCAACAACTTCTCTTTCAGTTTTAATCTCTCAAACTACGCAGGTGGCGATAAAACCCGAGTTCTCCCGAGTCCGAACGGCCTGTATCTGTTTCGTCACAACTCCTTTGTTTGTTAGTATTCATCAGCTCCTGCAGTTGAAACCACGCCTAGCATGCTGCTAGCTAAAAGCTGTAGCATAAGACGTAACAAACAGGAAGAGAGAACATCTACTGTTGCCATGTGCAGCGGGGCAGGAAACAGTGTACCTTGCTCTCATAGGCTAGTTTGTTAGCCAATCTGAGTCCAGCAAATTCAAATAATGAATATGAACGAGCTGCTGCCTGAAGCCTGACGGAAGGAGCTGGAACCACCTGAACTTTAATGCAGACAAATTGAAAGGTCTGTTAATCAGTGTTTCCTGACGTTTTTTAGATATAAAATGTTTCATATTACTGGTTAATACTTAAAAAATAACCACAAAGTCCTGAAATGTGTATGAAATGGCCTCTTTAAAACAAACATCCTTTCAGACTGTAGAAGATGTCCCAAATCACACAATCAGTTTAACATGACTGAAAACAAAAAGAAAATCTTCTCACCTGATTGTGATGCTCTGTAGCTTACGACACTAAGACAAATGCAACATCGATCATCCTGCTGAAGAGCTTTCTACCCATGAAGTCCTGTAACTGCTGCTGGTATGAGTGACAGAAAATAAAATAAACAGTTCAGTGTTCCTGGTCAATGAGACAGTAAAACTTCTACTGATTGTTCTTGCTTTAAAACATTGACATCTCACCATTCTCTCATTTCTCTGGCTGTTTTTGGGTTCCTCACTGCTGCAGAGTCTAATGTATAAAACACAAGCTGCCAGTAAACAACTGTTATAATAACAGATGTCAGAGATGATTCCGATTGTGTAAACACCAGTTCAGCACCTGAGCTGTTGGACACCTTGACCAGAAAACTGAGGAACGAGTCCTTCAGGACCACAGTAAGTCAACTCGGCTCACTTGTGTGGTGTTTATGGGCTCCTGACACTCACGTAACGATGACAAGGGCACATGTGTTCATGGTTATGAAGAAGCCAACCAGAGAAGACGTACAGGCTGTGAAAAATGTTCATACATAAAGGCTCCTGTAAGGTTTTAGAATAAAAGTTGTCCAAATCTGCACACATGAAACCTTTGACGTCCTGACTAAGAAAAAAGCAATTTACATTTTCTTTTTTACCTTTTTCATTTGGGGACAATAAGAAATATAATATGATGTGTGTGACGTAACAATAATTATAATAATGCTAAGCTAATTAAAATGTAAGACAACAATGTTCATGTGCAGCTCATACTTCAGCAAGATGTCAGGATTGTAATTTGTTCTGTCAAGTATCCCATATTCTGAATTAGCTCCATTTTCTGCATGACGACAGTGAGCATCAAACACACAGAGGTTCCTTTGCTCTTCACATGGACATGAACCTGTTTGTTTTCTAAATTTACAGCTACTAAAAGTGTTACTGAACTATTCCAAAGGTTTTATTCATTTCTGACATCTGCAGTAGTGCCAGCTCCCCATAAACATTAACCTGCACTCACAAACATCAAAAATGCCAAGACATTATGCTTCTCATCAGTTGTTGCAGACTTCCAAGCTTATCTCAATAACAGCAGCTTGGAATTCTGCAGCTTCAAGATTTAAACCTGTGAAGCTCCTCTAAGCAGAAACAACACACCATTTAAAAGAACAAATCCAGTTCAACTTGCTGCGAGTTCTGGGTTCTTTAACTAAAGTTATTTCAATCAATATAAAGGATCTAGTCCAAGTCTAAAATCTCTGCTCCAGTTTTGGGAGAAG
Organism: Pachypanchax playfairii; assembly: GCA_006937955.1. Classification (NCBI taxonomy): domain Eukaryota; kingdom Metazoa; phylum Chordata; class Actinopteri; order Cyprinodontiformes; family Aplocheilidae; genus Pachypanchax; species Pachypanchax playfairii. The sequence continues at coordinate 2,247,219 of SSNP01000049.1, forward strand.
ACAGGGCTACGACCTGCAGCTGTTCCATCACAGACTGTCCTCTGTAGGCAGGTGAAAAACAAACAGGTAAGTGATGTGTATAACGACACAGTCATATAATTAATACAATTAGAACCAACATCAGGTGTGACTCAAAATGAATTGAAGATTATTTTATCCTGACCACGTTAAGAGATCAAAAGCACCAACTTACTTGTATAGTGTAAGATTACAGTTATAATCACACTTATTTAACATCTGCAATTCGTGCATAACTAGCAATTTGTAAACTTTTGTTTCTGCCAGGTTATAAACAAACATGTCTGCTCTCTGTGAGAAAACAGATGAAAAAGTCACAACTTCATGAATTCACAAATACAAACTCTAAATTTACAGTTACGTTGCCGTCTTTATGATACAAGAAATGGTGTGAGACTGTGAATATGAATCTGTTCTACGGATTAACTTTGATGGAGTCACAGGGATTATTGATGGAGCACAGATAATGTTAAAAAGAAGTCGTTCCTTTGACGCCATGTGCTGCTCAGGATGAGGGATTGTGTTGATTATTCATTTGGATCCTTATGTTTTCAGAAAGGTAACTTTGCATCTGGAGTTGACGTTTCTCTAATACTCATTTTTGTTTGTTCAGAAATACAGATCTTTATTCCCAGATGTTCCAATTCTGGTTATAAATTGGATTTCTGAAAGCAAGACGTGTCCGTGTTAATGGTAACTATAAACTGTATCATGTTTATTTTACTCTAAGGAAAATTTTGACTTGTATTGTGAAGGAACCAGTGTTTCTTCATTTCATAATTTTCTTTCATTTCATCAGGATTTAATCTTATTAACGTGTTAAAATGATATTTTTTCCAGTTTTAATTGTTGTGTTCCTCTAACGAACTCGACACTTTTGTATTTTTCACATCTACACAGAGTTTTAAGAACACGAGACTTTTTATGAAGTATCGATTTCTGTTCAGTTTTTCAAGACTTGGAGTTCAGGAAACGGGGTTCCAGCTTCCTGTGGCTGTGCTGCATTCAAATGCTGATTACAAGAGCAGGAAATGCAAAATCGCAGTTCTATATGAGGAGCTGCGCGTTGCTGAGTGTCTTATCTTTGCATATTTGTCATATTTATAACCTCAAACTAAACAAGTCTTGTCTGTCGTGGTGAAGTGAATCTCATTTTCCTGATGAAGGACGTGCAGTTAGTTGGTTCTGTGTGGTTTTCCTTACTGAAGCAAAACTCGGAATTTATTAAGTGGGCTGTGCCCCCCCCCCCCCCCCCCC
>SSNP01000049.1:2248503-2349949 GCA_006937955.1 Pachypanchax playfairii
CCCCCCCCCCCCCCCCCCCCCTCCTCAGACACACACCGCCACCATTGGTTCTGCTGAAGCAGCGCAGCAGAAACGTGCGGACGGGCAGGAGGAAGCCGCGTGGGCAGCCGCTGATACCAGGGAGCGACCCGAGGCACCGCGACACGACCGCGCGCGCTGCGGTGGAGCTGCTGCGGGCCTGGCACCGGTGATCCGTCAGCTCTCTCTTTCCCCCCTCCGGAGCTCCGTGTTTATCGTGAGATTGAATGAGGTTGATGCTGCTTTGCTGCACCTGGAAGGACGAACGCATGGGAGAGGAGGAAGGTGAGCGAGCCGAGCTTATTTGCGGGAAAGATCCCCCCCAACGATGCACGAGATGCGTGACCACGAACGCATTACTGTGCACAGTTTGGCCATCTGAAGAGATGAGGGTGTTTTGTCTGCAGGAAGCGTCAGACTGTGAGAGCAGATTCCTCTATCTTCATCCTGTTTGTGTATATGCAGCGATCATCATCATCATCACTCTTCATCTGCAGCCAAACAAACACATAAGAAGGAGCACGAGAACCTCAGAACCTGTAAAAAACCCTCGTGTTTGGTTTGACTCAGAATGCATCCTTGCAGGCTCAGTCCTGTGCAAAAGTCTTGAGTCATGTTTTTTTATTTTGCTCCCAAATAACCAGACCTGCATGTAATCTTCACAAACAAGGACTTGCAGGACTTATTTTACTTTTCCACTCGGATAACTATTAATCAAGAGCACTTTAAAATATTACAAGAAAGTTTGACTCACTGTGAGCAAAGTCTACGGAAAATAGGTTTAAAACTTTGCAGCTGCTCTTGTTTTGAAAAGTTTGGTGTTTGTGTTTGACCTTTCGTCTCATTATTAGGTGACAGATGCTATAATCTATTGTATGCTTGTAGTTTGATTGACATCACAGGTATAAGTTAGTGATGTCACTGTGCGTCCTTCTCCAGGTTAGGGTTAGTCTGGTTCATAGAAGAGAACCGTTGCTTTATGGAGAAATACAGCAACTTTGACAGAGGGCGGGGCTCGTACCCTTTCACCTGTAACGGTTACACAGTTTGTGCAGGAATTCAGGCGTGCCTCTGTTTGCCTTTAACGTCATCGTTGATGTCAGCAGGAAACACCTGTCGAAACAGCTGGACATACAAATTCAGAGTTTCAGTGACATGTAACATCAGAACTGATCTGGGATCTGAGTTTGTTTTGTTAATAACTGGCCTATGACACAAACAGGTTTTTAAATAATTTCTTTTAAGTTTGAGGCCTAGATCTTAAAAAACAAACGTTCCTGCTGAAATAAGTTGAGTAACTTGCTAAAAACAAATCTCGAGAGACTTTTGAGATTTGACACTTTGTAGCAACTTTAACAGGAATATAAACTGCTGCTGCTGCAGCGTGTTTGGACTTGTTGTGACTTTGCATCTCATACACTCCACTCATCCTCTCGCACGCAAACGAGCATCAGAAACTCAATTGCGTTTTGCAGTTTATCCTGATGCCTCCTGAAGATACGCAGCTGCTGCCAAATCCTCTTCTGCAGCGAACCGACAACCACTGCTGCCTTTTCTTTGATGTGTCACATAAAGTGAAGAAATCTGCTGCTGCTAACAGTCTCACAGGCGACTTTTCAAGGGATTTACTATCACAGTCTGGTTTTTTTAGCAGTTCTCTGTTAATTTGAGTTAAAATGAATACAAAATTAGATTCAAGAGGTTTTTCATACACTGGTGTTGAATAAATGAGTTTGGGTAACAGAGGCTCTATGAGAAGCTGTTTGTCATGTGATCAGTTTCGGCTTGATTATAAACCAGCAGCAGGGATTTGAATAGAAAAAAAGGATAAGAGTCTCATGCAAACATGGAAACAAACAGCTCATTGTCAGAACAACTAAAGTTAATGGAAAGTTTCATATCAGTGTGTGTGTGTGTGTTTCGTTGCAGCTGGAGAATGTTTGCCCGAGTGTGCAGGATGTAAAGAGAAGATCTATGATGAGCAGTACCTCCAGGCCCTGAACGCTGACTGGCACACCGTCTGCTTCAGGTACCGTTCAACACAATCTGACCTCAGATCTGCTGCGACACAAACCCAGATTTAGTGAAAGAATTTGGTGCGGTAGCTTTAAACTAACCTGCACAGATTTTGGAGACTTGGAGGAAACAGAGAAAACAACAGAAAAATAACATCAAATCTATCAGAATGTCCCAGTTTATCCACTTCATGAACTAGAGTCCAAATTCTCCCTCTAGTTGCTCTGTTTTTATTATTCACTTTAAGACATTAATAGCTTTTTTTAAACCTGAAATGACCCTGAAAGTTACATAAACTGTAGTTTAATTTGTTATTTGTAATTAATCCTAACACTGATCATTAAGCTGATACATTTTGTGTTGACTGATTTGATTATCATCATCTAATTCAAGTTAAGAAGAATTTCAGACTTTCCATAAATGTAAAGAAAACTTTCACAGTTTCCACATTTTCTTTGATTTAAGCCAAATAGAATCTGTTGAGTTTTAGATCAAAAAAGAAAATGTTTGTATTTAAAAATTGTAAGTCTTCAGCATAAATGCCACAAATAATAATGCCATGAAATTAATTGAAGATGGTTTGAATGACAAATAATCAACAGCTAAAACATCATGTTTTTAACAGCCGTAGTCTAAGTCCAGATGTTTTTTTGAGATGCTTGTTCAGCTTCAGGATTTGTAGAAGCATTAGCAGCTTCTGTGATGACTCACGTTCGTGTCCTGCTGATATTTCAACATCAGCGTGACGAAAAAACTCCTTTTCTGAAAAGGATGAAGATACAGAAGCTAAATTTGCTTAAAGCCATAAGAGAGAACTGTTTGTATTTTCCTCAGTCTTTCAAAAAAACCACACAACCATCTGAAACAAGCAACTTTTTTATAATTTAAAACTTTTTTTTAAGTTTAGTTTTTTTTACTGTTGAATGAACTGACTGAATCACATTCCAAAACTTTTATATAAAAGTTTAATGAAGTAAACGTGCTTTATTATGGTTTGTGGATTTCTAAATGTTTTATCATCATTCCTAAAAATATTAGGTAAGTCATTAAATGAACTCAAGAAACCATAAAATTGCAGAAGAAAGATAATAAAAAGGTAAGAAACTTAATAAAAGTTGTACATTGTACTGAAATCCTCCATTATAGAACATTCAAACTGGTGTGTTAAAACGCAGGTGACTTTCAGAAGCATCGAATCTCACTTTAACTGTAATTCTCCTGTTTTGAGGCTCATGTTGTCATCTGCCACTAGATGTTACAAAAGAGCCACAAACCGTCTTTTGACTGATTTTACTCCATATTTAATTGTTTACAACTTGCATTTTATTGAAATTGTAAATGTTCAAATGCATCAAATACATCCCGTTTTTTCAATTGTGCTTCCACCAGAGCAGATCAGTTATCAGGTTGTTTTACAGAACTCCTCCCCCCTCGATGAGGCGTTAATGATTTCCCACATCCGGATGTCTGAGTAGGAAATGTGAGGAGGTTTATCAGGGCCGGGTCTAATATAGAGGCTTTTTAAATCATCTGTCCACGGATCTGTTTGAAAGCTGCATCCTCAGAATGATGATGTTAGTTTCTTGCAGGCGGAATTAGTGTGAATTTGTCCTACATGCTGTTATTTGCATGATTTGAGTTTGAAAGTGAAACCACTTCTTTTGCATATCTCTGTAACCATCATCGTGTGGCCGTTTCCAGCTCCATCACTCTTCTCTGAGGTGTCAGATATCAGCCTGCAGCTTTCAGCCTCTCTGTGCAACACGTTGGAACACAACACATATCAGAGCTGATGATGAAGCCAGGAGAGGAGCTAAAGTCTGCGAAAAGGGAGGTGTAGTTTCCTGGAAATCATAACGAGGTTTCCAACTGGAGGATTTGTAGAAGCATGAGAGCACTGAAAGAGAGGATTTACATTTTTTTTTTTGTTAGTTTGCGGAAATCTGAGCTGACGTATTCTGTAGATCTCAGTGCCGCAGGCTCACGAGTTCAGAGAAAAGGAAGTGAGGTGTGAAATACAAAATGAAAATGCTCAAAAAATCATCCCATGTGATAAAAAAAAACTCTGGTGTTCCTCTGAAAGTAGCGTTGCATGCGTTAGGCTCTGTTGGGAAACTTAATCGAGCGCTCGCCTCAAACGGTTTCACTTTCTGTTTTCATCAGAAAGAATCAATAAAACTGAGACTGTATCAGGAACACATCCTTAAAGTTTATCCACAGCCAGGAAGAACTAACAAAAACAAAACAAAAAACATTGATCAGATGCATCTACTGCTCTTCTGTTGTGCAATGAAATGTATTGATTATAAACCATTCAGTCTCTGCTCGGTGTGACTGTAACGGATGTCCTGGTGAAACACGATGCCCTCGGGTTTTAACAGGAGGATTGTGTGATTGTGATAAACAAATGAGGATCTGAGCTTAAAAATAATGAAATGAAAAACTTAATAGTATTAGTACAAGAGTTTTTTGTAAGCCTTTACTTTTTACCAAGGTGGCTATGTATTACTTTATGTATTTATTTATACACTAAATATACCAAACATGGATGACGATTGAACAGCGTTTAATGATTAATCAGTCAGACTGATATATTGGCAGATATTCTTTACTTAAAGGCAGGATATGGAATATTTTTCTAAAAAGCAATATTTTTAGCAAAATATTGCCTCCACGGGGTGTTTAGAGGGTTGTAGAATGAAAATACAGCATTTCATTTAAAAATTATATTTGAAGTAAAATATTATAAAATATTAATTTTGGCGGGCACGACGTTGGCATTTTGTTTTCATCTACCAGCCAGTAGCTGGCAGAGCAGCAGGCACCATTTTGGGTTGCCTAACAAGGTGAATAGTCCGACACAGCAAGGCTGGTACTGTGGAGTCTGCAGGTCAAGCAGCTGGAAGCACCGGGGACATGTGGTGATTATATACCTTATTTGCTTGCCTTAGAGGGTTTCCCAACATGTGAGAAGCAGATTCTTGTGGAAACAATTTTATAAGCAGCTAGCTAACACGTAGCTGCAGCAGGTCGCTGAAGTGTGGGAACTCCAGGCTGCACGTTTGGCTGGAGGACACACCATGGAGGATGGTTTTTTTTGCTGTTTGTATAAGTGAGGTGTGCAGGATGGTGTGTGAGGAGGACAGAAGATATTAGGAGGGAACTAAAGGAAGTTTTGGTTTGCTCAAGAAGAGCCGCGGGGCAACTGAGCTCTTTGCCTACAAACAGGTAGGAGCTGCTTTTATCAGAATCAGTGTGTGATCAGCGGGACTGGAGAGCATGATTAGTGAACTGAACTCATGATATTTTATTGTCCTGCTTGGATCGGAGTTTGGTGAGGAATATTTTTGCTTAGGATGCTCATTTCAGGGACGCAAGAGTGGGCACAGCTCAAATTTTCTTGACAGAAACCTTTGTTTTAGGAACTTCTCTCCCTTTCTTTCAAAACAAATGTGCCATCATTCTGCTTAAAGAGGCCATTTCATACAAATTTCAGGACTCTGTGGTTATTTCTTAAGTATTAACCAGTAATATGAAACATTTTATATCTAAAAAATGTCAGGAAACACTGATTAACAGACCTTTCAATTTGTCTGCATTAAAATTTGGATGGTTCTGGCTCGTTCCATGTGAGGCTTCTTCAGCAGCTTGTTCATATTCATTATTCGAATTTGCTGGACTCTAATTGGCTAACAAACTAGCCTATGAGAGCAAGGTACACTGTTTCCTGCCCAGCTGCGCATGGCAACGTCAGATGCCGAGTCTTCCTGTTTGCTACGTCTTATGCTAACAGCTTTTAGCCAGCAGCATGCTAGGCGTGGTTTCAACTGGGGAAGCTGCCGGATACTAACTAACAAAGGAGTTGTGACGAAACAGATACAGGCCGTTCGGACTCGGGAGAACTCAGGTTTTATCGCCACCTGCGTAGTTTGAGAGATAAAAACTGAAAGAGAAGTTGTTGACCTGTTTTCACACCCACTATGAAGGTAAGAACACCTGTGGAGCTAAAATATTCAACAGAAACCTCAGAAAAAACGTTTTTAATGGAAGGGCCTCTTTAAAAAGAATAACAGACATTCATCCATATGTTAATCCCACTAGACCCTGTTTAGTGTGATGAGGAATTCGCTCCCATCTAGGCATTAGGTGAAAGGTCTGCCAGGCCACATTGAAACAGCAACCATTCACACTACACATACAAAACCCCAGCTGGGAGTCGAACCCAGGACCTTTTTCTGCGGGGCAACAGTGCTAACGCACTAAGATCATTTTTCCTGATGTTGCTCCTTATTGATTCACATAATTCTTACCTGCTGCTGAAGGTTTACATATTCTTATTTTAAATGGGTGTGAGAAAATGTGTAAAACATTATTGTGAGATTTCTGTAGATGGACTTCAGCATCTCGGTGTCTTTTGGAATAGATGAGTAACAAAATGTAAATTATGTTAAAAATTTCTCTGTATTGCATCAATGATAAAAAACGAGAAACACGAATGAAAACTCTAAACAAGAAATATACACTTGTGTTGAAACTCCATAAATGCTGCAGTCTCTCTGCAGTATCCTGCAGCTTCGTCCTGCTCACAAAAAAACTACGTCTGCTCATTCGTCATTGCCTCGACCGTCAACCTCAAAGGACTGCAAAGGCTGCCGCTTATTCAGCACTTTAACTTTACATCCAAAGCATGCATTCAGTTCAAATCATGTGCTAAAAGAGATAAACTGTGCAGACGTGTCTCTCTTTATTCAATGACGAGCTGACAGGAAGGCTGTAAATCTGCCATCCTCTTTTTGTTGGACACTCACGTCTGCGGAAGAAATATGAATTTCTCTTTTTAAAGATCAAAAAATCTGAGAAAACATGCAGATTTGATAGTTTAACAGCAACATTTGTGTAGTTTTTGTGATGCATTAAAGTTTGTTTTGTGACTGGCATCATAAAGAGCTACAGTGACTCAGCACCGGCAGATGAACTCTGCCCGGTAACAGAAGCTGCAGGACACGACTGAGATGAATCTCTTTACTCGATCCAAACAATCAGCAATAAACCTTTAATCTATTTTCATCAAAAAATTGTGATGAAGCCAAAACACATCACATGAAGAACTCACACATCCAACACATTAATTTTTTTAATATAAATTTTAGCTTTCTGTCACAGCAGTATTGATTTAATAAATCTCTGGTAAAATGCTAAACAGAAATTTTGTGACCTAAATAAAAAAAAAAGTAGTGCACAAACTCATTTCAGAAAGCCTCTGCACACTCATTGTAAGAGTGTACATGGTTTTGTCTATGGTGACTGTTGTCATGGTGACTTGTGGCGAGACGTCCATGTGGAATACCACCTGGCTTTTCTTCTCAAGACGCTCAGTTTAGCCAGCAATTAACACTAGAAGAAGAAGCTTTCAGATCTTTATCAAAAATATGAAAATGTACCATAAAAATACTTAAAACAACAAGTTAGAACAATCCATTCAATAATAAAAGTATTATGGATAAAATTAGGAAGATAAGTGGTGGAAATTTTATGATTAAGGGTAAAAATAACCTGTATTTGTTTCTTAGCAATAGCAAAGTAAGAGATCAGAACAGACAAGAAAATCTCAACAGAAAGAAATATTGAATTAAATGAAAATGAGGTCTGGGATCTATACAATTATATACACGTTGTTCTCTTTTAAAGACAGCAGGATGGAAACAGGCAGGACTGGTTCAGACACTAGATTATTTTGGACATTAGGAAACAATAACTGTTGCATGTTTATTGATTTTAAATGGTAAGTTTTACTGATGATCAGACAGCTGCAGCCTGTGATAACGCAGGTGAGAGGTGGAGGTGAGACATTAGTTTGTATCAATATTAGTTTGTTGTACATCCTTCTGTTTACCATCATCTGCTCTGGGTGGAGGTGGCCTCCCATGACAGAGCTGACTTCATCCTGCTCGCTCTTCCTGCTGATCAGATGCTTCGTAAATTGGTTAGAAAATAACAGATACCACAAAAGAGTCCACAAACAAATCTGTCCCTCTGTTAAAGACCCCGGTACTCTGAAGAGACCACTATCTCAGTTTTAGGTCTGTCAAATTTTTCTTGGTTGACTGACATTCTCATCGGTCGGCTAGTTGCATATGTTTTTTCCATCAATAAAGACATTTTTATTGATTTATTCCTTGATATTTATTCCCTTATAAGCGGTTATATATTACTGTATTCTAAATATAATTAACTTATGTTTTATCCCAAACTTTAAATGCTTTAATTTAGGTTATTTTGTAACAGTACCACAGTTTAGTGCACCGTAGAACACTCGGGAACCTCACCTGTGGTTGGCTGCACAACGCATGGATGCTACTTCGCCCTCAGTAAGGAATAGAGGTAGTTTTGCTGTATTCAGTAAGAACGCTACTTGTTTTGGCAGTCGACAAAATATCTGTCAGTTTTAGCAGTTATATTTTTTGTAGCGTGTGATGTGGTCAGGTTGTGATTGTGTCTGTCACTATAGACCTCGGACAGAGTTCCTCACTTTGCAGTTAAACAAAATCACTTAATGTTCAAAGAATTGTATTATTATAGCTTCATGTATTATTGATGTTTTTTTCATTGTTGTTTTATAAATGCTCTCTGACAGTTGATTTATAAATGTTCAATCAAAACGCTAAACATCGTGTTTTTTTTAGTCGACTAATCCGTGTGAGGACAGGACTTTGGTCGACTGAGGATTCCTTTGGTTGACTACAGTCCTGCTCAGTTTCTGTTCCCTGGTTGTTCACCTGCATCCATGGAACTCATCTGAAATGAACCATCAACACTTTGATTTTCTGTGTTGATTTGGAGGTGGTTCTTTTGGTACCAGTCTCTAAAGTCCTGGATCTCTCTGACATCCTCATCTGTAATGTGGATAATCATCAGAGTCTTCAGAGGGTTTTTGGAAGTGGCCGGAAACAGAGTCGACCATGAGATCTGTAGCGGACAGGGTGGAGGTGCCAGAACACTTTCCTGCAGGGCCCCTGAATAACAGAACAGTACATCAGTCTGGTGTTCTCACATAGCAGGGCTGTTGGTGAGGTAGTCCAGGATCCAGTCTGACAGGTGATTTCCACTCCTAACTAACTGCTCTAGCTTGTCTGAATTCAACGGTTTATAGGAAAAACATCAGACTCGTTGCTGTTATCAGATTTGAATTTAGTAATTTATGCCAAAACAACAGATTAGTTACTCACAGCTGGATTTTATTTAGTAAAAAAAATGAACAAAACTCCTGAAGATACTTAATTATCTATAAAACATTTCTCTAGACATCTGGGATGATTTCTGGTGTTTTAAATCTTTTATTGGTTCAACTGAAATTTAATACCTTTAACTAACATGAAGTAGGCTAATATGAGCTAATTTATTATGTTTATTAGTTTAGTTTTTTTTTATTTAATTTTTGAGTCCTTTTAATTGGACATTTTGATTGTTTTTTCTGCACCGGTGAATTTTGGTTGTATTTTATTTATCACCTCACCTACATTCTTTTAGTTGAAGTTAAGTTAGTTAAGTATAACGATTAGTTACACTGTTTTAATGAATATTTTCTGTTTTACTCTGCTGTAGAATAAATGAATTATTATTTTTTTAAATATTCAATTTCAGCCAATCTTTTTTCTAAGCACAGTTTTAAAAATTCTCATTACTAATAGAAAAATGTGTTTATTATCATTTGCATGTTAAAACCAACTCTCAGTGAAGACGTCTTTTCACGGTGACCCAGACGTGATTATTCGTGAAGATATTTGATGTTTAAGGGTTTGAGATGATTTAATTTGTGACCTGTCATAAAAGGAAGCTGCCGTGTCCATTAATTTATTTTGAAAAATTAAAACCCTTCAGTCGTCCTGGGAGGAGACTGCTGTCCTTAATGGTCTGAGAGGAGGTGGACGGGTTTATAACAGCTGATGGATGACTGGAAAACTCAAATTCTTCTCCAAAAATCTTTCAAACACTTAACAAGTGCAGGAAAAGGGCTGGTTGGGTTATTCTAGGTGAATCCCGTGCTGTCACAGGGTCAGATCGTCTCTCGGGGGACAGGAAACAGCTCATAAAGAAGCGTCACTCCTCTTCTCCTCTCAGTTCAGCTGCTCTGAGAGAGGAAGTGGAGGAAAGGGAGAGACACTGATATTTCTGACAGACAGGCTGTTGGAGTTTAACATCAGAGCTGCTGACATGAATCTGTCTCCAGACTGTCAAAACAAGACCTTCGCTCCTAAAACTGACGCATCAGCAAAGAACCAACGCAGAGGGAAACGACGGCTGCTCATCCTGTAAGAGATGAATTTTAATATTTACTGACTTTAATGTTTGGCGGCCTGAAAGTTTACACAAATTCTAGTTTCAGGATATTTTACTGAAAGTTTTAGCTTTGAAACTTTAGACGCTTTAAATGAATTACTGAAACTTCAAAATGTTCAACTGTAGAGGAGAACTGATGAGTTAATGAGCAGCGAATTTGTTGTTATACACATGAACAGTGTGTTACTGTGTCAATCTTTCTAAATAAAACCAACAAACATTTAAAAGATTTCAGTATTTGTCAAAATGTGTCTTATCACTCGATCATTTCAATTTCAATAATGTGACTGATGAAAAAACAAACTTTTTCTAACTTTTTCTAATTCACCAGTCCATTTTTGCGATATATTTGTTAAACATCAGACTAACAATTCAAAATCTCAAATTATATAAATTGTTTGCAAAAAAAACAGCAAAAACAAGAAGAAAACCAAGATTTCATTGTTAATATCAGTTTGGTTGAATATCGATCAGGTGATCACCGCCAGATTTGTTTCACTTCTCTTTTAATTACATTTATAATTCAAAGATGATTCACCAGGTCAAAAAAATGGATAAAATATATTTGGATTTATGGTTAGAACATTTAATGTTCTGATTCGTTTCACTTCCCTAAACACACAACACTTCCTATGAGTGTGCAGTGTTTGGCTTTTACTTCTGTGTGTTAACTAACCTGGGGAGAATCCCTTAGTTTCTGTTCATTTTAGTTTTCATTAAATGTGTCAACATTTAAAGAAATGTACCAGGAATTAAAACCTGAGCTGAACCCACAACAAAGACATCCCACAATGCACTTGGGCAGCCGATCTCGGTCTAAATGTCTAACAAACCTGAAAAACACTTTTATAGTCATTGATAAAACTTGTCATGATTGAACCATTTTATTTTGAAATTTCAATTAGTTAACCCAGATAAGCCTATTAATTGTCCAGGTCATTAGTTAACACCTCACCAGACTTAGAACCAGAACACATCATGAAGACTTGCATTAAATTCAACATTCCAAGATCTCGAATTTCATGTATTTCCTTTCACGTTCAACACTTTTATCTTTTAGTGTTTCATTAAAAAGTTCTTTATGTCATGAAGAACTTTTTTTAAACATCTCTGACCCTTCCCATTATTAGCTGATAACATTTCCTGAAAGAAGAAAAGAGACTTCCTCTCTGCTGGCGTGTTATGATTAAGCTCTTTTTTCTCTGTTATGACCTTTTGGCTTTCCGTTTTACCCTTTAACCACATTTAGAAAATGTAATTTAAGTTTCCCACCAGGCTGATAGATTTAAACTGAAACTTTAATTGTGATTTTTTTTTTTGTATAAATGAGATCAAAGTCCTCTTCTATTAGCTGTTTTGACCTTGATCGTGTTGCTAAAATATATTCAGTCTTCATATAGTTTCATCTTCAAACTGAAAACTGTCATGCAGTGAAATCTTATTCTGATGATGACGTGACGAGGTGAAACGTTTCCAGGTTTTAAGAACTTGAATCAGTCTAAACTGAGGCTGTATTCACACCTGATAGTCCGGTGGACTCGGTTCGATTGGGGACCAAAGTTGCAACATTGTTGCTTTTTTTAGTTGGTGCGGTTTGGATTCACACTGCACTCTATGTACCGAACCAAATAACCTTTGGAGCATTTTACACCCCCGCCTATGGTGGCGCTGTAGAGTTTCTGCAATACTTGTTACTGCACTTCCTGGTGCTGCCGCGGGAGAGTGAAACATAAACAAACATGGAGTAGCAGCAGATTCTGGTGGTTTTGGGATCTTTTATGTTTGGTGAATGTACCAGATCAATATTCTGCAGCACTGGACTCAGAATGAGCAGATAACGAGACAGAGAACTACACGAGGCGGCCGAGATGGCTGCACAATATAGTCCACTTCCTGCTTTTAGTGCGGTCCCAGTGCGGTTGCGTTCACACATGAAATCAAACCGCACCAGAGTTCGTTTCAATCGAATAGAGACCCACGTTTTTAGGCAGACTAGAGTTCGATTGTTTGGTCCGGATCAGAGTTCACACCTCCCCTAACGAACCGGACTTTTTGTGCAAACGAACTAGAGTTCCATTCAAGCGGACTAAACAGGGCTGGTGTGAATGCACCCTTAGTTTCAGTTTTGTAGGTAATCCATCAAGCTCTGGCATTCTTTTTCCACCAGACGTGTACCAGGTGCGTAATGTCAGTGAAGCGAAATACGCAGCTGATAGCCGACATTAAAGTCAACAGGACGTTTCCACCGGAAGCGTAGTGTGGCGGGCATTATGCTACAGTTCTATTTTTTACGCACTATTTTTTTACTTTTTACGCACTTCTAAAACGCGTCAAGCTCAGCAGTTTCGTTTGGAACAGACAGGAAATCAGGTGTTCATGAAAAGTAAAATACCCAGAAGTTTCAAAATAAATGACATGTACAAATTTCCATTTATTTGATTACGAAAAAATACAGAACCTACGTTGGGTTTAAAGTCTGTAGGTAGTGTGAAAATAAACCACATACATTCTGGATGCATGTTGTTGTCTTTCTCCCTGCTTGTTGTTGTTTGTACTGACAAAATCACACGTGATTTTGGAAAGTGACCCATGGCTGATTTTGTGAGCAAAATGCGGCGCATCAATTACGCATCCAGTGGAAAGGAGAGGTTAATCTTGTAGCACATTTGTCACCCACTGATCCTGACTGATGTAAACTGAGTCCGTGTTTCATTAAAGGATCTGGACAAGCTTCCATCAAGTTCTTTTATACATCACTCAACTAAATGTATTTATTTCTTTATCAGATACAAATAAATTGACTTTATTTGATTTATTTTTCCTTTTTTTAAAAAGTCCCAGCGAATCATAAGCGATTACAGTTATCAAGAATCTCATATGTGAAACAAAACAATTTCATTTACTGGTCGTACACAGTTGTAGTAATTATTGACAGTTTTATAAATGTATACTTTGTATTAGGTTGAAGAAAAACACGTGAATTAAAGAGCTGAGAGTAAAGAGCAAAAAATGGTGCAGCTTTCTTGTAAATTGGATTTCTGAAACAAATACAAGTTTGTCCAGAGATGAAAAACCAAAACAAAATGTCATAATTGTGTGAGAGCTTAGCGACTGGTGATTGTCAACAATCCTAAATAAAAAACAGATTCCATGAGCTTTTATGTTATAAGTGACATTATAAGCTGAGTGACCACACAATAGTGCAACGATCCTGTAGCTCTACTTTAAATGCACCTCTAGTTTCACTGTGTGTTTCTCTTTGTTTAATCCTGGAGCTGGACTCAGTCCCTGTAATGAGACTTACTAATGAATGAGAGCTGCTGAGCAACACTTATCCCGGTTCCCACAGCTCCCAGAAACCTTCTTATTATCCGTCTGAACCGGAACAAGTGAGAAAGTCCCGTACTGATGATGCCGACAGTCCAGGCAGCTTAAAGGACACAAAGAAAACTGCCGCCGTGCATCCAGTTCTTCCTCACAAGCTAAAAGGGGTCCTGTTTTTTTCTTGGACAATACGTCAGGCTTCAGATAAAGAAACTGTCTCCCACAGTCTGAAACATTTGTTCTATGGAGGGTGCAGCTTTTTATATTTTTTTTGCTGTTTAAAATGTGCTGCTGGCTGCATTTAGGCATAAAAGTTCCTGAATATATGTCCCAAGAAATGCTGCTTGACTCATATTTGTTAAGGTCAGACTAAAATCTGATTGGCGGTGGGATTTCCTGGTTAATCTGAAGCCAGCCAATAGAGAAAGACTGAGATTTATCAGGAGGAGATGAGGTCATGTTGACATTTTTTTTGTTTTTTTTATTTGTATATGGGGGGGTGACATCATCGCTGTGGCATCCTGTGTTGCCATGGGGAAGGGGGCTGGCGGGGTGGGTGAAAGAAGTGATAAAGCAGGGGCACAAAAAAGGGAGAACGTGTGTCTGTGTGACAATGGGATCATTGTGTCTCTGCTTAGTTTGCTAATTTGTAAATGCTTATCAAATCAAACCCGTTCAGATAAATCCACCCTGAGAGGTAGATTATTCTGACAGATAATCTCACACACCTGTCTCACAGGTACATCTGTTGATGACACAGTCTGGATATTCGCTTTAGGAAACATTGAGGATGGAAATTTGGTCTCAGAGCAGGAAACCCAGTCTATTTATGCCTCTTCTGAGGGGGGGGGACGGGGGGCGGGGGGTCTCCCCCAGACAGTCTGGCATTTTCTCAGCTCGACTTTCACTTTGTCTGTGTTTGTGTGTGTGTCTGTGTGTGTATGAGATCATCTTTAAGCCAACAGACCATCTTTTATAGAGGCATTTTTTTCTCTTTGTCTGTAAAAATTCAGTCTGAACCTGCAAAGACAATAAAACAGCTGAGGCAGTATGTCCTGTTAGTAATACAACAATATTTTTGGATCTATCATGTTACACAATATCTATATCACACTATTTTGATATCTGCTCTAAATCAAAGTAATAGTATTAAATATAGTGATATTTGTGTGTAGAAGGAGAACCTCTTATAGGTGAATAAAGCAAACCTTTTGTTTTTTACTAGGCAGCTGAATAAAAGGCTAATTTTTAGTCAAAGTAGTGGTTGCAGCTTCCTTCTGTGGACTGCACAGTGGTGCAGATGGTAGTAGAAGCACTGCACAGAGTTTACATGATCTTTCCATGTATGCATGCATGTCTAAAAACATTCAGAGTGGCTCCCAACTTCCTCTGATGAGTCACGGTGTCTTTCTGTCATAGATTTTGAATTATGGACTATGTGACAAATATTTGCTAAATATTCGCTGAGTTATCACCCAACTCACGGAACTCGATTCAACTTAGTTTCTGTGAGTCAGAAATGTGACCTGACTTTGGAAAGAGTTTGGCAACCAAACAAAATAAAATGAGTGCCAATTTTAAACAAATTGTTGCATATTTTTTGACTAACCTTCAACAAGGAAATTAACTTGACAGTCGCATGACTGATGTAACTTGTTTGCATTTACTTTACTCAAATGTGCACAATGAGTACTGTGTGTACTTTCTTGCAACAATCCCCCCAATTTTTCATCTTCAACTAGCTGCCAACAATCAGTACCCACTGAGATTTTTATTTTTAGCAAAGACTTTTCCAAGACAGATCTTCTCTCGATTAGTTGCAGAGTTGTCGTTACTCATCTCAAACTCTTCTCCATTTACTTTCCGTGTGTCACAACCGCAAGAAACATGATATGGAAAATGATGTAAAGCCCAATGAGATAGTAGCCTTAGATAAAAGATGCCATGACACAATATTTATGATATAATCAAGAAAATCCATGTACAAATTGTGATACACAGAATATATTTGGCTCTTCATCAGATTCCCAATAACTAATATCAGATTTTTACGGAAAACTGATCTGTCTGTTGGATTATTGATGGTTTCTACTCAAAGTGTTTCTGTAGACGTTGCAGAAAAATGAACGATGGAATCTCGCCTGAGCTAAAGGATGATGATGGGTGCTTTAATAAATAATGGAGAGAGATGCAAATATGTGCAAGCATATACAGTACTTGTGTGCACGTGACAATATAGCTGTGGGTCCAGTGGTGTAGCGGTCCCTGGAGAAGTACGTATACTCCCAGTTTTCACCTTTAAATAAAAGTAGTCTAGAAAAAAGCCCTGTTTTAGAAACAGTGACATGTTAGACTATGATTTACTTTACTCAAATATCTGTCATTCTACTTGCTCACTATTATAAAATGATCCTTGATTAGGAGCAGTTTGTAGTTACTGCTACGATGCTGACTGAAAAATAAGTAGGTATATGGCGTATACCAACGTATACCCTGAACTACACCACTGCACTGTGTGGGTCTCTGTTTTAGAGAGACGTGGTAATCGTGAGTCTTTGAGTTCTACATCTGTCAGTAGATAATAATCTAACTTCACACCTCAACCAGGAAACATTGTTTCCTTTTTGACCCTTCCTGCTTCCTGTTGCTGCCTCAGCCTCAATGGCTTGTGGTTACATGTGCACATGCCTGATCATCCAACCTTACACATCATCAAATGCTGATCAGAAAGTGGGGATCAGCAGTATCTATGTGTGAGGGAGGTAGATTACACTTTGGTTTGGTTTTATTTCACTGTGAGTCAGTTCATTTCACAAAGACTCACACTTAGATCATAGAAAGTGGGTGTTGTTGGACTGCTGGTGATATGACAGACAGAGAAATGGTTTAACTCTATTGATCAAGAAAGTGGATGAATGTTTGTTATTATCATTTATATAGCTGGAAAAATGAATCACGTTGGGTATTGATCCATGTCAGGCTGCCAGAGCCAATGAAAACATGTAACATGTTTAAACGGCATTGAATTTCTCTCAAGAGACATAATGATTTTTTAAAGAATGTCACATAGATAAAGCAGCTACTAGTCAAGAACTCATCCACTTCTGTGTTTTCTAAATTCAGTTGTTTCTTCACATTTAGGAAAAAGAGCATTTAAGATCTTTGACTCCTTAAATAGAGAAAACAAAACAAAAACATTTTCTTAGTTTTGATTCTAAAAACTATCCAGGCTTTGATCAATATGTTGACTGGATTTGCAAATCACTTAAAGGTACATTATGTAAGAATTGTGAAATACTCACAACAGTCTAATGTCCCACCGATGTTGAAAGTAAAGTTACGTTCTAACTGATATCGATCTCAGCCGGCTGGGTGGTCACTAGTTTCAGTCACTTTAAAAACGCTGGACGGATTTGTTGTTCACAATAACTATTCCACGTCCAGACTTCCTGGTTCCAAAGTGAATAACATGTGAGTCTGTAAGGTCGCCAAGTCTTCAACACAAGCAGCTGTAATTCTACAACGAGCAGCAGCAAAGAGTAAAAGAATCGGTCCTGAGGTAACTTGTAGTAAACCTAAGAAACCACAACATCCTACCCTGTAAATGCGAACAACTGAGCAGGCGAGCTGCACCCCTTGTACAGGCGTAGTTCACGTGATGGGTAGTTCAAACGTACTTAGGAAATCTCAATGCTCAAGGCATTGAGACATTGCTAAAAAATGAACAAATACAAGAGAAACAAAATGAGGATCAACATTAGAACTGGCAACCCAACAGAAAAATAAGGGAGGGGTCGAGCGGCTGAGAGGATGTTTTTTTTCCGACGTGAACTCCGGGAGTCGGATTTGACGACAAGGTCTAATTCTTACATACTGTATCTTTAATATATTCATTTGAGTAGTAACTTTAAAATACTGCAGTGAGATCGTTGACACTCACTGTAACTAAACAAAATAATAATTTAAAAAAAGCTTTGCAAAAGCTTTTTTACCATTAAACATTTGACTGAAAACTTGTAGAAATGGAAACATTTTACATTTTTGACTCTTCATTGAAGGAATCTTTCATCTTTTTCTGTGTCCATGTTAGGAAGTTCAGAATATTATACATTAGACGGAACAACTCAGTGATTCTGGTTTCACTTGGTATATAAATTGTTTATAATCTTTGTTGGCACCTGTGGGTCACTTCACTTAGACTTCAACTGTATATTTAGTGGTATTTCAAACTTTCTGCTACATTTTCTTGATCTTTGAGACAAACTTGCTGGATTTTAGCTCACAAACACTCACCATCACTCTCGATTGGCCCTTTTGTTTTTTCTTTCCCATCACATTGTTTAAATCATCACCCATCAGGAGTTATCTGTGTTTTGGAAGCTAGACCTGGATAGATTACAGACGCAGTGTAAATAAAAGTGGCAGCTGTCTGAACATAAACCAGATTGTAGAGCATTTAGCTGAAAGATGGTGAGAGACCCCTGGCATTCTGTGGGAGGGTGGTGAGAGGCCCCTGAGACAGGTTCTGGGACCTGGAAAAGGAATTCATTACTCTCTCAGACAGTTCCAGCTAATTCAATCTGATAGCAGATTTACATATTCTCAGCTCCCACTGGTTGTTTTCAGACGCTCAGGGATCCCGATTCCTGTTAGTGTGGAATTTAGGTTTCAGCAGCCATCTGTATTTTTTACTTTCTGCAGGTTTCCATTTTCTTTGTCCACAATTTCCTTTTAACTCTCTCAGTAAAACATATTGCATAAGAATTTCTTATTATTTAAATTTTTTAATCATTTTTTTTTGCTGTAAATTGTCACAGTTCTTCACACTGAATGTGAGAAACTGTCGCGTTTTCACTGAGCGGAATTTGTGGAGCATTTTTTATCAGAACAAGCAAAGACCTTCTCTGGGTGTTTCACACTGATAATCCTCTTACATGTCAATGCCAGAGCATAAATGACACATTCACCCAAAAACACACTAAACCAAGTCTCCAAAACACATGATTAACACACTAACCATAATCTCTACATAGACAGTCATTTTTCTAAAAATAAAAGCCTCAAGTTGTTGTTGAGCTTGCTAGCTTAAAATTCTTGTCCTGTGGGCAGAAGTTGTAAATATATGAGTTGTATTCTTGCTTTGATTTTACTGTAAGGTGACCTTGAGTGCTCTGAAATAATAATAATAATAATAATAATTATTATTATTATTGTTATTGTTTTTATTTTTATATGTACCCATGTCTTTAATGCTCGGAGGCTTTTTCACATAGAAATAAGTAGCTGAACCTCAGAGTATTTAAATCCCCCGGTGACTGAGTGCATATGAGTTTGCTTTTGCAGCACTTTACAGTGAAAAGCACTTATTGAGCTGCAGAGCTCAGACGGCTGAGTAGCTGCTGCCTTGGTGCTGCGGACGTCTTCTTGACCCACTTCCAGGTCTCCTCCTCCCCCCATTTCACTCACACACATGCTGCATACCAAAACAGCCCTGCAACAATCTGCTGAGCTGCAGACACTGGGGAGGCTGTCTGTGTCTGCTGAATAAATAAACTGCATGTGCTGTGATTCAAGGTCATGTGTGTGCAGTTTACAGAACATCCAAGACCTTGAGGCAAAGTCATGAAGACTTGCATTTTTTTTTTTTTTGGTTTTTAGAAAATTTGCAAATCAGCAGCAAAAACATGATTAACAGCAGGTGAAAAAGAAAAAAGGCATTAAAAATAATTGTGGAGCAGTTAATTTTTCAATTATTGATTCATCATTTGGTCTATTTAATATCATAAAATATTAACAAATGACCTTCACATTGTATTAAACCCTGTGGTGACATTTAAAAATGTCTTGTTTAATTGACTCAACAGCATAAACTCTGTTTGTTAGGAAATACTAGTTAAAATGTGGCATTTTATCAATAAAATGTTTGTGACAATTTTAAAATCATTCAATAAAACAGTATTTATTATTAATAATAATAAAATAAATGTAATCATTTAGAATGTTTTTGCCTCTGTGTGTGTTCATTTGCAAAAGATCTCATGAACCAACAGACAAATTTCATTAAAACTCTCAGAGTCTTTACTGGATGGAAATAAGAACCAGATTCAAGATGGCCACCACTTCTAAATGACGTTAGCAAACACAAAAACAAATATAACTTTGTCAATTTAACAGATTTTGAGCTAAAATCCTTTATGGTTGTATATGAGAAATAAAAAAATACCCACATTAAAGAGGCCATTTCATACACATTTCGGGACTTTGTTGTTATTTTTCAAGTATTAACCAGTAATATGAAACATTTTATATCTAAAAAATGTCAGGAAACACTGATTAACAGACCTTTCAATCTGTCTGCGTTAAAATTTGGGTTGTTCCGGCTCCTTCCGTTGCTTCGTCAGCAGCTCATTCATATTCATTTTTCAAATTTGCTGGACTCTGATTGGCTGACAAACTAGCCTATGAGATCAAAGAATACTGTTTCCTGCCCCGCTGTGCATGGCAACGTCAGACGTCGTGTCTTCCTGTTTGCTACGTCTTATGCTACAGCTTTTAGCCAGCAGCATGCTAGGCGTGGTTTCAACTGTGGGAGCTGCCGAATACTAACGAACAAAGGAGTTGTGACAAAACAGATACAGGCCGTTCGGACTCGGGAGAACTATGGTGTTAACGCCACCTGCGTAGTTTGAGAGATAAAAACTGAAAGAGAAGTTGTTGATCTGTTTTCACACCCACTATGAAGGTAAGAACACCTGTGGAGCTAAAATATTCAACAGAAACCTCAGAAAAAATGTTTTTAATGGAAGGGCCTCTTTAAGTATTTTTTAACGTGGCTACTGTTGTCTGCTACTTTTTGTTTTACCTGAATAGCTCGAGGTAACTTTATCTTCTGGGTCCAGAGTCAAGACCCTCATCATGTGACCAATCACATGAGGGTCAGTGCTGCCAATGATATAATCAAAAAGTCAAATATGAGTGAAAACACAATTTATTTTCGAGGGCTCAGACTGTCCAACACTGATGAAACTGCAGATAGTTAAATCTGCATGTGTGATGAATTTGGACGAGCACGGGAGATGAAATCTGCGCACACAGATAGTTGAAACTGTTTCAGTGATGAATTTCACGTGTGCAGATGTTTTGGCATTTATTACTCCATACATGCATGCTTTACTGCTTGTAAATTTAATGTACATAGTAACGATGGTTGTAACAGCACGATAAAATAGAATCAATTAATTCTAACCCTAAAAAGCAAACAAGATGTTCTTACCAAATTATGAAAGAAAAGCTAGCATCAACATATTGTCCAACAAATAAAACCTATGCTTTTTTTCATCTCTGACATAGTGTGTAAACCTACTGGACAAAACTGATTTAGCTAATATGTCTCATCCAAACCCAAACATCTCGGCAATGCCACTAAACCTAAGCTCTAGTTTTAGGTCTTTGTGTTCTTTCAGAGAACAAACGGACCCTGAGCAGACACGAGTCCAGACGTCTGTCTGACGGGAGGGAAGCTCCTCTGGGGCAGAATGGAGACACTCACTTAGTCATGGACACAGAGATTTAGTCAGATTACAAACATTCACATACAAGCAGCAGATCAGCCCCTCACAAGAGCATGATTGTGTATATTAAGAAGGATTATATAAACATAAGTGCTTATAATGTATCTGTAGAAACATGTTTATTCTTGTTGGGGAGGGTTTTCTCAGACGAGATTATTATCATTCTATCTTTCTCTCTCAGGTCTTATCGTCGATCAGTTACCAGGAAATAACCCATATTTGGAATTTCAAACTGTGTCCTGGTATTTGCATTGTGAACTAAGAGTGTGTTTTCTGTTAGTGTTTGTCACAGTATCATCACTCTTTGAGAAGTTGTTCTCCAGCTGATATCTATCAGGCAGCCTGACCAGCTTTGGGGGAAACTCTGTCGAGAGGTCAGATACAGATCAACACCAGAGTTTCTTATTTGTCCTCAGTATCAGTCAGTCCGTCTCCTCTGTCCTACATTTATTATGGCCGATCATCGTTCATCGTATAGGCCTCGGATTCCACGCATCAGAAAGAAACGTGAGGCCAATTTTAGCTTTAGCTTTTATAAACTGCTTGGTCTTCTTACAAGTTAAAGTGCACTTAGCAATAAGTGTAGAGCTGCTTTGTTGAGTTTACCTTCAGGCCGCGTCTCCTCACCTCCCTTCATTATCTGATTGAATGCTGCCGAGTTGTTTTCATCTGATCTTCAACGGGACTCTTGTTGCAGTAAATTCATGCTGTCATCAAGCAAAGTTGCTGGATTTATTTTAGGGATGTCCCGATCAAGTTTTTTTGCCCTCGAGTCTGAGTCATTTGATTTGAAGTATCTGCCGATACTGAGTCCCGATTCGATCTATAATACATTAAAAAAAAGAATTAAAAGGAGCAAATAAACAGATCCAGGATGTTCCTTATGTTGTATTTAATTAACCCTATTTTAATATTTAGCTGCAGGGACAGGACAGCTAGCAGTCCTGGGACGACAGCAGCCACTCCAGCGCGTCCTGGGGTTTCCCCTGGGCTTTTTCACCATGGGGAGTCATGAAGTTGTTACTTGTGTGTAAAAACGAATATGACGAGAGCGCATTTCTGTACTGTGAACATGCAAACAGTCCGAACGCACACAAACCGGTGGACGGACATTACGTTAATAAATAAAACGTTATGTAATTAAATAAGCTGATCAGAATGGCAGACACTGCAGAAAGAGTGACATGATCATGGGCTGTCTTCTGCATGCAGTAAGTGATGAACTCCACTCCATGAACGAGTTTAAGATAATATCATAGGGATTTAATATGACTATAAACTAACACCGGAACTCATGCTAACGCAGCTAGCGAAGCTAACGTGGCAACATTCTCAACACAACATCATCCACCGAGCCAATTAAAAAAGCTTACCTCGAAGAAAATATACGCACCGAGGATTTTATAAGTCCTCATCTTCTCCACTGTTGTGTAGACTACAGGACTGTTAACATTCACATTTTCACACATGTTGCGGTTGTCATGGAAATGTGTCCCCTCTTAAAATGGCGGCTGCGGGTTGCGAGGGAAACTGTCCCGGATACTGACGCCACACAAAAAGGTGTACAGATGCGTTAAAAACTAATAAGAATATATATATGTCCGAGTCCTGATCGAGAGGTAATGTCCGATTCCGATCGAGTCTGAAACTACGTGATCGGGCCCGGTTTCCGATCACGTGATTGGATCTAGACATCCCTAATTCATATCATGAAATAAACTTTTGAGGCCATACTGTCCCCGTGTCCCTGCATACAAGAACACAAATACTCTACTTTCTAAACTTTGACCACTGCCAGGGATTCTCTCTAGATTAATCTAGATCTTTTTACTCACCCCATAAAATTAATTTTCAGGCACCACCATGAAGTTAACAACCAATTATATCCATTAGCTGCTTATAATAATTTTTAAATAAATTGTTATCTTCCCGTCTCATGAGTGATGTCATATGATGCAGTGTTTAACTACAGGTTTCTTTTTTGCCTTCCTTTTAAACTTTTCTCTGTTTTCCTCGATGGTCTAACGTGATTATTGGGCGGCTGTGGCTCAGTGGTTAGAACGGTTGTCCTCCAACTTGAAGGTTGGTGGATCGATCCCGGCTTCCACCGCCACATGTCGAAGTGTCCTTGGGCAAGACACTGAACCCCATGTTGCCCCCCGATCTGTGTATCGGGTTGTGTGAGTGTTAGCCCCTACCCTCTCCCCCCGGTTCACATATCGGGTTGCGTGAATGGGTAAATGCAAAACCTTGTAGTGTGAAAGCGCTTTGAGTGGTCTGAATAACTAGAAAAGCGCTATACAAATACAGGACATTTACCATTTACCATTTACCATTTTGGTCGGATCACATTTAGCTATTGGCTCCACGGAGAAACTTATTGTCACCATGAAAACTGTAATTTGTGGTGATGCAGGGTCTCATTAGGAGGGTTGAAGTATAGACTTTAGAGCGAAGCACTATATTATGTTCTGTCAACACAATAATAACCTAATTTGGTGTTTACGCCTTCGGTTCTTAGAGGTCTGATAGAGAAAAATACTGTTTATATGTTCTGGTCGATTTATCATGTCAATATTAATTCTCTGATAAAATGTTGATGATCTGTCTGTTTCTGTCTCTCAGGTGTTGTGAGTGCAGCGCTTCTCTGTCCCACTGGTATTACGAAAAAGATGGGCGGCTTTACTGTAAGAAGGATTACTGGGCCAAATTTGGGGAGCTGTGCCATGGCTGCAACGACCCGATCACCACCGGGCTCATCATGGTAAGAGGATCAGTCAGCTGACTCATCACTCAGCACCCCCCACTGTCTCTTTGTTTTGCTGATAAAACTCAAGTTACACTGCAGCTGAGAAGCTCAGAGTTATATACACACACCTCCATCCAGACATTTACAGTCTGTGTACGCTCACAGGATCTGACACTGAAAACTAACCTTTATACCTGCTGCTGCTCAGTCAGATTGTTTTACAGACCGCCGGTGAAAGTTGGAGCTGTTGTTGTGATGGGGGAGAGGATCGTTTGCACAATAAATGTGGTCACAGCAGCAGATAAACAATAGACTCTCCTTCTGCTGATAAGTGATGCTGAATTATTGAGAAGACAAGATAACAACACCGGAGGAGAGTCGCGTCTATTTGTTGATTACTGATTGAATCACACACATTCAGAGCTTGAGGAAACTGTTAAGTGTTCGATGTTTTCATGAAATGTGACGTCTCAGGGCTGACCCTGAACCGCAGCCGGCATCCTGTCACGCCAGCACGCCAGCAAACAGCAAATCTCATTCATTTCTTTGCTTTTCTTTGCATACCTTATATAGTTTAACGTGTGAGCGTTATCATTTACTCTGCCTCCAGACAGATTACCCCTTTGCAGTTCAATCTCAGTAATGAAACATGTAGGAGACAGTAAAGTGGATTAGGTTGAGAGATTGCTGTTTCTCCTTCCTCTGGTTTATTGCTCCTCTTAAAGTGCAAAGGAACTGATCGACTGTCTCTGCTGTTGCACTTTAACAAATTTGAGATCACTCAGCCTGTCAGGCTGTTTATGCCTAGAAATCAGGTGTATTAACTCGAACTCACACCAAGGTCAGACACGTCCGAGTCTTGCGCAGTCACTGTGACAGCTGTGTAATTTAGCAAGAAAACACACTCTTATTTTGAAATCCCACTCATGTCACTGCACCCAAAACATCACCGTTAGTCTGTGAAAACACTGTGAGCTTCATGATGCAGCGATGAGTCAGAGTCTGCAGATAAATTTACACCTGATGGTCAAGCCAATCAGAAAGGAGTTTGTGTTTTATTTCATCACTTACACACAGACTGTTTGTGTTGTTCGTTCGAAACGTGTGACTTAAAAGTGGAACCCGAGCTTTAAACATATGTCTTTTTAAACATTATTTTTACCAGCTAATGTTCTTGTTGTTTGTTTTTGCATGTGAAAATGGGATTTAGTTGTAATGCACACTTCAACACGTGGTGGAGGAAGCTGGAATCTTACCGACAACCTCACAATTTCCACGACTACTCATTCTCCTGAAACATAGTCACCTCCTTGTTTCATATTGATGGCTCAAAACTGATTGATTCTTCAATACATCCACTTTTTGTTCACATACAACATCAACTTTTAAGTTTAAAGAGGCCATTTCACACAAATTTCAGGACTTTGTGGTTATTTCTTAAATATTAACCCTTTAATAGGAAACATTTTTTATCTAAAAACGTTAGGAAACACTGATTAACAGACCTTTCAGTCTGTCTGCGTCTAAATTCGGCTGGTTTCGTCAGGCAAACACTCCACGTCATCTACAGAAAAATCTGTAAAAAGTAGGGAATTTGACAGCAGTTTTTTTAAGAACCCAGCAGAAACACTGGTTTGGCTAATGTCTGTAACTTTCTAAGTAAAATGACTGGTGGGGTTTATTATCAAATTAATGAAAAGTCCCAGTGACTTCTTTTATTCACAGTTTTTGTTTTGGTAAAACAGCAATCGGTCATTCGCATTCCATTGATCAGGTTTAACTGCTCCCCCTGACCTGTTTATCTAGTTTCTGTTTTATTTCCAGCCTTATTGACTCTCGTTTAATCTGCGTTGCTCATGTAAATGGCTGCAGTATTTTCATTACGAGTCGTTTTATGCTTTAATTTTTTTCTTGAGCAGATGACCTGTTTATTCACTGTTTATGCAAAAAAACTTTACAATTTGTTAATTTCTGGTGACATATGACTGATATATTTCTCAGCCTGAGCTCAGATTTTCCAGCTGACAGCTGGTCACACATGCACCTCTCAGTATCACCGTCTCAGTGTGATGGATCAAAGTCATGTAGATGTCCATGTTTTCCTATAAACTCAGTCTTATTCTACATTTAGATAAATGGTCACCAATGTGTAAACTAATGTTTTATATTATGTCACAAGCTAGTTCTTAAAGAGGCCATTTTATACAGATTTCAGGACTTTGTGGTTATTTAAGTATTAACCAGTAATATGAAACATTTTATATCTAAAAAACGTCAGGAAACACAGATCAACAGACCTTTCAATCTGTCTGCATTAAAATTCTGCTGGTTCCAGCTCATTCCATCAGGCTTCGAGCAACAGCTCGTTCATATTCATTATCTGAATTTGCTGGACTCTGATTGGTTAACAAACTAGCCTATGAGAGCAAGGTATACTGTTTCCTGCCCCGCTGTGCATGGCAACGTCAGACGTCGTGTCTTCCTGTTTGCTACGTCTTATGCTACAGCTTTTAGCCAGCAGCATGCTAGGGGTGGTTTCAACTGCGGGAGCTGCCGAATACTAACAAACAAAGGAGTTGTGACGAAACAGATACAGGCCATTCAAACTCGGGAGAACTCTGGTGTTATCGCCACCTGCGTAGTTTGAGAGATAAAAACTGAAAGAGAAGTTGTTGACCTGTTTTCACACCCACTATAGATAGTCACTTCCACTTGATGTTGCAGCTTGCGGACACGTTGGAGGAGAAAACCCGTCTCGTCGCTAGTGATGGTCATTCTAAAGACTATGTGCCGACGACGCTATCAAGTGATTTCCCACTAGTTTTAGCCGAGCTGTATGATGAAACACATGCAGGTGATTCTCATGCCGAGCTAAAAACTTATACAGCTCAGGTTTTTAAACACATTGCAGCCCGAATGCAACGAAAATTCTCGGAAATTCCCTCCCCGGTTTCACTGAGTGTCATCAATGAAGATTCCTGCAGATCTCTACTGTTTCAATGAAGATTCCTGCAGATCTCTACTGTTCTTATGCTTTTAATATGCAAATAAATCAATCGATAGTCTCATTTCAAAACAACCAGTTTAACTGCTTGTTTCTTATTCTGTTGATTTAGTTTTTGAGACGGTTTGATTCAATTGTGCTGTTTACGTGAACTGTTTTACTTCGTCTTTTTTTTCTCTTTTGATCGCCACAAATGAGTCTGTTTACTGCTGGAAAATGTTCACTGGTGTTTTTTGTGATAAATCACGGATGCTGTTGGTGTCGTTAGTGAGTTCTGGCGCAGAGAGAGAGGATGAAAGGAGAAGCATTTGTGTGTGTGTGTGTGTGTGTGAGAGGAGAAAGAAGACCAGAAGATCCGGAGCAGGTCCAGTGGATGAACTGCTCTGTAGTTACCGTTCAGTTTCAGCCTACTGGAATCAATTTTTGTAGACTAAAAAAATGCGACTTGTTGAACAGAACAGCGAGTCTTCTTCCATCAGGTGTGGTTCACAGTAACAGCGATTCATCCTCTGGGAATTCTTCACTTTCATAACGAACAAGCTGATTTTATTTATCAATAAATGTTTTAGATCCTGCACAAATCCACTTATGAAGTAGTTGTATGACCGGAGGGACTTGTATAAAGTTACGTTAACACCAAGCACACCATTATTTTTCTTGTGAAATTACCAATAAGATTGATTTGTCACATGACCCTCTTCCTATTGAAAAAACAAAATCAAAGATGGCCGACTTCAAAATGGCCACCATGGTCACCACCCATCTTGAAAAGTTTGCCCCCTCACATATACTAATGTGCCACAAACAGGACGTTAATATCACCAACCATTACCATTTTATTAAGGTGTATCCATGTAAATGGCCCACCCTGTATATTGCTTTAATGCAAACCTAATTACCTACAGTCTAATTTAGGTCCATTCTAAATCAGCTGTTTTCATTTGCAATTAATTAATTTTAATACAGTCAAATTTAATCTAATTAATCATATAAAAACAAGGTTTTAGTAACCAGGTAATTAGGACCATAGTTCTAATAGAATGATTCCTTTTAGACTTTTGCATTTTGTTTACTGAACTGTCTGATGGTTCATTTGCAGCATCAGCATTGAGTAAATTGGAAGTGATTCAGCTGGAGAAGGTAGCAGTTATTTACTACCTTAGACTGATTTATGTTGAGAGCTCAGGGGTGTAATTTACATGGTCCATCCCATCACTGATTGACAGATGGACCTGCAGTAATCCTGACCATCCACACAGTCAGTTCATTCAGAGAACTCAGGGCTGAGATTGAGCTGAATGGACCTGAGCCAGCATTAGAGCTGATGCTCAGAGCTAAGGAGAAGATTTCTCTTACATCATTATCTTTGTATACTACCTGCCTTCAACAACAACTGATGGAGTTTGGTTTGGGATTCTGGCTTATCTACTTATTATCTAATATAAAGTAAAAAGGTTCCTCTTCTGTGACCTATTGAAGTATGGACTCCTCTAGACTTACAAATGTCCAGTGGAGACCCAACCATTAATTTCAGGACATCGTACACATCAGCATAATTTGGAGTGGTGCAGTGGTGCAGAGTGGTGTTGTTTCAAAGCAAATAAAGTCAAAGGTTTAACTCCCAGTTGGGGCCTTTCTGCATCGAGTTTGAATGGGTTTTTCTCCAACAGACGATAACATGAATGTTCAGTACGGTGGTGACTTTAAATTGGCCCTGATGCTTCTGTGGGTTTAAAGATCTTTTGACTTCCTGACACTTAACGACAAACAGAAGTAAACAAGAACCAACAAGTGTAGTAAAGGGACTGTTTTTCTCCTGGAATGTTGAAGCCGTCAGTGAAGCATTTAAAGATAATAACTCACAAGTAAACTAATGCCCCTTTTCCACCGACAAATCGGCACGGCGCGCTTGAGAGCGGTACAGTATAGCGCGGATCAACTCACTTGAGGCGGTGGAAACATAAAGCGGACGTAAGTGGGGATAGGGGCGTGCCCACCTGGCTATGAAAAGGAGCGCGCAAAAGTCTTTGTCCGCGACGTCACAGCGTGTGGAAAAACAACAACAATGGCAGATATATGTGTGTTTTTGTACTTTGGACTCTGTCTTTGGTTCATTTTGGTTGGTTTGAATTTTGGTTCGTGTGGAGGAAGTCGCCATTGTCCAAAGTCAATTGTATTTTAAAATAAAATATTTGTATGGTTGCTGGGAGTTTCTTTTAAAGCCTTTTGCGGGAGCGCTTCTATAACACCACACACAGCCGGACCAATCAGGGGCTACCACAACGTAGGTAGTCGTGTCACTGGTAGCAGTTTACTGGACCAATCAGTAGACAGGTGGGCGTGTGGGCCCGCTTTGGGCCGCTTCAGACCACCGAGGAGGTGGTCTGAAAAAAGAGGTCGGGTTGGCGCGGAATGACGCGGTTAAGACCCGAGAAAGGCGGTGGAAAAGGGTCTACAGGGGGCTAAAGTGAACCGAGCCACACCGTGTTCTGTCGGTGGAAAAGCGGCATAAAAAACTACTTCTGCTTGAAAACATTCCCAACTTTTATCTCACCTGCAGTGATCAAAATCTACCGTTGTAGTTAAAGTAGAACATCCTACAACGATGAAGGGAACTTTCAACTTACTGTCTTACATCATGTCTTACATATGCGAATAACTTGGGGAATTTATTAGTTTAACTTTTATCTTCGTTTCTGAGATTATGAAATGATTACATGAGTTTATTTTTTAGATAGCAAGTACTTCAGGAATTACTTCTTTTTTTTCCCCCATGGGGGATTCTAATGAAGTTCCCCAAAAGTCATAAAACAAAATCCACTGTTATCCTACTGCTTCTACTTTCTGTTACACTCTGAATGTGAGCCCTCTTACAATGTGAGTTAATAGTGATATTATGCAGATTTAAGCAATTTAAATACCAAACAAGGTGAACAGAGAGGGAAATAACTCAGTTACTGTGGTTTTATATCGAGCGGATGATTTACATCATATGTAGCAAAGACCAAACAAACCCAAAACCACAAATTATACACATGTTGTTGCCACACTTGTGGCTGAAATTAAGATATTTACTTGGTCATCTGCCAAACCAGTGGAAAGTCCCTGAACCTCAGTATTTAATTCCTACTGCTGTTAAATTTCCCAATCTGCTTCTTGTTTCTTGTAAATTCCTTTATGATTGTTTTTTTTTCAGAGGTGTTAGAGGTGGGGAACATTTTCTCAAAGAGCTTTTGTTTTACTTGGACATTGTTTTAGAATAAAAATGCTACAAGTTCAATTAAAAGTACCAGAACAGAAGCTCACCTTGTCAAACATACGATCATATCAACTTTCATAACTTTATAGTCCGAGAAAGACTCGCTGATTTTTGTATATGATCTAAGGGGAATGTCTGGTAAAAAAGCAACACGGTGTTGTAATACTTGAACACGAAGTTACTGTCAGGACAAATGAAACATTCTGCCTGTGAAATGATACTTGTATCAAAAGATGTGTTTTACATTTTTTTGAAGCATTTATCTTTTATCCTGGTTCTGCCAACAAAAATGCTAAATTGAATAATCAGGGAAGAAAAAAATCTTGCAGTCCGTTTGGTGTAGAGGTTTAAGATCTGGATTAATGGAAGATCAATCAAACAGTTGACTGATTTATTGTTACCATTTTTTAAATGTTTTGCATCGATTAGGTTTGTGTATACTAAGTTGATTAACAAGGAAACATATCTGTGGGCAGATTAGTGTTTTAATTATGGTCAACTTGTTATTCAGATTTTAAAATCTTTAGCTTCATTTTCAATCACGTCTATATTCATGATTATATTCCTACTTTTTATTACGGAAAAATGTGAACCTCACGTTTAAGCTGCAATTTGGAGTTTTTTCTCAGAGCGCCCCACTGCGGCGAAAAAAATGTGTTGCACCTTTAAGTCCCGCCACTCTGTTTTCTCGCTACGATAGCAGTGATAACAAAGCATCGGCTATGCGTGCACATTCGCCACATTTGTTACGATGAACACTTGATGGGTAAGTTACATTTATTCAATTTATATGTTTATTAATTTGTTTTAATTGTTCAGTTTCACATGTCTTTGCAATGATGTAAACAACACATAAACGCCGGCCAGTCGGAGTTCAAAGTCCGGATACATGCGCACGCACGCTTTGTTGATTGACAGGTGTACTATGCAGATGTAGAACGCTATTGGCTAATGCTGGGCGGCGCTCAGTGAAAATTAAATCTATCCCTATGGGACTGCGAGGGGCTTTGTGAAAGAACAATATATGACATTTTTCCTACATTATATTACAGAACCGGGTCAGACAGTCACTTTTATAGGAAAACTCTGGATTGCAGCTTTTAGGATACTGAGGACTGCTGGATGACCCTCGGTTTGTTTTCTCTGCTGGTGTAAGTGATGACAGTTTTACACATTTTGTAAAATGTTGGGAAACTTTGTGGTTTTTGTGCTGGTCAGATTCATTGCATTGTTGTCGATCCAATCACTGACATGGAAAACAAGTCACAACACTGCAGGCACTTGTTCTGTTGAGCAACATACAGGATGACTTGTGCTGGCACTCTTTCTCTCATGGAGGTTAAGTTCAGTCCACCATCAGGGCACTTTCAGACTTCCTGGGCCTCCTGATCCGTGACACTTCAGCTCCAGTGTAGCAGCTTGAACTTAAAACTTCATTATCAGTTTTTCTTTCTAATGTTTCAGTTACAGACTTTCACATGACAGTGACCCTCATCTAACAGTATTTAGAGTCACTCAACACTTCCTCCTTTTAGGTTGGAAACGGTGACGAAAGCGGCCGCAGCCTCTGTTGGGTAAAATCCCCCCCTGAGGTGAAGCTGTGGGCTGTTTGGTTTCACTTCTGAAGGTTTAACTAAACTCACTTTTGTTTTTTGCACACATTTTTAAGAGACAGACAGTTTGTTCTGCCATCCGTCCTAGTGAACAAGGAGTCACTGATAACGCTTTTGCTTTACCTGGTAGAGACAAATGGTTCATTTATAAACTTAAAGAATGAAGGACTCACACATGCAGACTCTGTAAAACCAGTTTTACTGCAGTTTTTCAAAATAAAAATATACTGTATATACCATCATATATAATTTTGTAACAAGCATTAGATTTGTATATTTTTCTTTGTGCCCCTGGGCCTTGGTAGTCTGGATAAAGAGGACGTTGCTGGCACCTGCGCCCAAGCCTCATACCCCTCCCCCTTTTTAAACAACAGTTTTTAAAGACCCACTCCGATCATCTTTTGAGCTAAACCAGTCTTAGTGGTTTATAAAGTATGATTATGGCATTTTCACCCAAAATCCCAAAACCTGTGCCGTTTTCTCACCGTGCCGTTTCTGTATAGCGGCGGTAGCTCCTTAGCAATTCGCTTCTGCGCTATGGGCGCAGCTGTTGGCGTGGAGGATCCTCCGACCCTCCCCGTTGCTGAGAGCTGTCCGTTTCTGCTACGCGGAGCAGGAGTTTGTTGCCCCGCCCACTGGCTTTTCTACATCACAAATTCAGTCTGTTTTAGACACATTTTTGCGTCCGCTACTGATTCACAGCAATTTGAACACAGAAATACTCAGAAAGGCAATTTTGATCTTGATTTTTTGAAAAATGCCATGAGAACATGTTAATAACACAAAACAATTTCATCAGAGTGGGTCTTTAAAGAAAATATCATTTCATGTAGGATTTGAATTCACTCTACAATCTGTTTCAGTTAAAGACAAACATGTTCAAACTATTTATTTAATTCAAACACTGCCAGTCACTACATTGATCAGATCAGTCGGGGTAAGCTGTAGTTGTGTCAGCAGATTGTTGACCTTTGCCCTGGATGTTTCCTGTGTGG
This sequence comes from Pachypanchax playfairii, assembly GCA_006937955.1. Classification (NCBI taxonomy): domain Eukaryota; kingdom Metazoa; phylum Chordata; class Actinopteri; order Cyprinodontiformes; family Aplocheilidae; genus Pachypanchax; species Pachypanchax playfairii. Next base: position 2,281,390 of record SSNP01000049.1, read on the forward strand.
ATTCGTCCATCCAGAACTCCCATGATAACCATGTTTAACCTAGCAGCTGTCTTACCCGGCAGTATGTCTCCATCACTTCATCATGACAACATGCAGACACTATCAAGGGTGCGTCTGGATGTCTATAAATATCTGCTCACTCCTCGGGGTCCCCCAGCTCTGACCTTCAGCTCCATTTCTTTACTTATCGGGTCATTAGCGGTCTCTGAAGCTGAGATCCTGATTTATTCTTCAGTAATTTTTAAATACGAACGTTTGTTGAATTGTTTAAATATCTCAACACACATGTATAGTGTCAGTCAGATAAGAATTGAGCCTGTTTAATTAATATAGATATTATTTCCAATTGTTTCTAAAACAAATTTAAAGATTTAACACAAAGTCGCATCTTTTGACCCTTCTACTACCACGGTGTCACCGGTAACACCGTGGTAGTAGAAGGGTTAATACACCATCAGTGGTGCTTGAATATTTGAGTTTTGCTGGTCAAAATAAATACATTTAGGAGACAACAGACTAAAACTGTGACAGTGTTCTCTGTATCACACAGACTGTCTTTAAAGACTAACTCCACAGGTTCTTAATGCTTTTTCTATTGTATTTGCTGAATGCATCGTGGCCTGAAAGAGGGGTGATGAAAGTAACTACGGGTGGAGGTGTGTGTGCGTCGGAAGCAGCTGGCTGGCTGCCATGTGTTTATGAGTAGGCGGGGCTAGGCAGGAAACGATGAGGTCATAGCAAAAGTAAGTGGAAGATGGAAAGGGAGGGGAGGGAGCCTGGAGGAGTGACATTGATTCAGAGATGAGCTCAGCTGCAAAAGGCGTAGGCCGCTCCCCTCCTCCCCCTCGCAGCTCTCTGACTCTGCTCAGCTTGGCTGCTGCCAGTGTTTTGTTGTGACAGCGAGGGAATCGCCTGCCTCAGTAGAATGAACTAGAACAGCGAAGAGAGGAGAGACGCCGGCTCTCACTGACATGGTGGGAGATTTATTTTTCTGGAGCTTCTGCTGTCTCAGGCTGTGGAGACGGGATAAGAAGGTGAGGATGATTCCCAGCTGCGACATACGGGTGATAGTCAATATTAATGAGCCGGTGAGGAGACAGGCTTACAGGATGGTTGGCTGGTTGCTCTTGCAGAGTCTCTTATCATCACATCTTTTTGATTTTAGGACTGAATTTGAGTGTGACGCTGTTGTTTTTTTTTTTTTGTGGGTCATTTCAAACTGGGTCAGTGTTTCACGTTGTAGTTACACATGTTTTACTCAGTCCTGCTCTCCCTGTGACAAGCTGAGACGTGCTGCTGTGTTTAAAAACTATTCTCTCTCTGACTTCTGAGATAAAAGAAAAATCCAAAGTGCATTTGAGGAGATTTTTTTCTGTTTACCATCCAAAGTGCATGTGAGATGTGCAGAGAAGAGTAAGCCGAGGGCCGTGTATACTGTGGTACTGTACTGTTTGTTGTAGAGGGGGTTTCCATTCACAGACCCATCAATGTGGTCTACTGTCTTCTATCTCAGACTGTTAGTCTAATTGTATTTCACTAAATTATGTTCACTGTGGCTTGAAAATAGTTCTCCTGACCTTAGATCTGCTCAAACGGCCCCGACTGCAACCTTGTACAACAATTTAGTCATACTTTGGTATTTAAACTTCCTGTTGGCACATTTGACGTCACATAAAAACGAGGTAACGTTTGAGTTTGCATCACATCTTATTTGGTGTAACAGGACAAAGATTGTTGGGAATCACCTTAAAAAATCTTTTTATTAGTTAACAGTGGAACATGAGACATGATCAGAGACTTTGAGTAATTTTTCATGATTGTTCTGGAAAAAATAACCATCTCAATCTTGATGTTGCCACTGGTGGTGATATTTGTCATAGTCACTCAGGAAAATGTGAAATGACGTTAAGAATTGAGAAAATGCCCAACTGACTTCAGGTTTGAGTTCAAACAGGAACAAAAACATGCAACTGGAAAAGAGAAGAAGAAAAAGGAGTAACAACAATAAGAAGTGTGAACTCTAGCTCCAGAAGGTCAGATGATCCAGATCTCTGCTCAGGAAAAGTCAACACATCCGTGGTATTAAGATACTCAGATTGACTACCAGCAAGTTTTGAAACTGTTTATCTTTGACCCTCATAAATCCTCCTAAATGGTGTTTAAGGAACCATTTACATTCCAGATGTGGAAACTCTGTGGAAACAAACTGAGCTTCTAGGTTATGATGCATCGAACCAGTCGTTGGTTAGCTAGTGCCTGTTGTTTCTATCACTTCCTCTGTTCCTTTATATACAAAAACCCACATCAATGTTGTTCTTAAATAATCTAAAAATAGGCGGTATCACTGACTTTTAGGCTACACAGTCATATTTGTTTGTAACATTCCAAAAAAAATGATAAAATTGCATTCTTGGATGCAACCTTTACTTAATTCAAGTGCAAATAAGTAGAAAAAATGACTGGCTACCATGTCCAAACATCAATAAGAGGCTGTATTGATGGTAGTCCAACAGGATGGATTTAATAACTTGTTTTTATCAAGGCTACTAGAATAATGAAAATGAAGACGGTCTTGTCGCTAATTTTACAATCTTTTATAAGCACTAAAATAGGCTTTAATAATCATGACTTAATTAAAACAATTAAAACCTCAAAGGTTATTTTAAGACCTCATCAGTTGATTATTATAAAGAGAAATTAATTTGGGATTTGTTACATTTAAAAACTTTGCTACACACTTTTACAGTAAAAAACTTGTTTTTATTTTTACACATTTGCTTGTCAGTAATACTAACAAACTCTTAAAGTTAAAATGGTTTAAATACATTTGTATAACTTATTAATTTCATGCTAACATTACTGACCAATGGTTAAAGGTGACATTAGATTGTTTTTATAATTGGGGATTGAGATTTAGCCTTAAATAAATCATGTTTACTTCAACAGCATCTGTGATGTGAATTTAAAGGAGAACGCCCGTTTTTTGCAATTGGGGCCTTATTTATTCTGTGAGATGTGTTTTACTCGTCATCAGTGGTACTTTTTTGCGATTCAGATTCGTCTCTGAGATTTTTGATTCACACGGCAAACACCTAAACGCCAATAAACGAGAGTCAGTTGGGCCTGCGTTCGCCGACCCTAAATTGGTCTAAAATCAGTTCAAATCCGTTATTTTTTTAATCTGGCCATTTAGATACTCTATTGTTTATTCCGTTCCAGTGCCATCTTGAATCCTGCGCTCATAGAAATGATATTTTTTAGGAAGCTAAGCCACTGCACCAAGAGAATGGGCGCACGGAGAGATGACGTCACTCTCCCGTCACTGTAAAACATATCATTCCTATGAGCGCAGGACAACAGTCAAACGTAATGTTTGCATCTAGACAATACAGTAATATTACACTGTAAAATAACACCCTTTTTTATGGATCATCTGATATCTTAGAATAAAGCTAGATATTGTAGCATTGGAAGAAATGCACATATTTAAAAAAAATGGAAGCTGAAATAATGAATATTTGATAGAATTATTAGAAACTGGGAACAGAGATTTTGCAATGTGAGGTCAAATATGAGAAGCTAAACCTGCAGATCCAGAAGCCTCCTGGGAAACCAGTCAGCAGTCTCTGGTTTGTTATCACTAAGAGGCCAAACTTAAAACACAGTCACACAGTCATCAGCATGATGATGAGATCATACCCAGTGAGTTAACACAGACGCAACACAGTCGAAGACTCACAGACTCCATGGCGAGATCAGTAACGTCTAGTGGAACCAATATTAAACATGCGACACTTCCTCTTTCTGTCTTATGAAAGCTGGGGTTTTTATTTTATTTTAAAATTAGTACATTCTCACTGTTTCTCTTAATATCCACCTTTTTAGAGAAGAAGTATGTCCTAAATACAGAAGCAGCAGCTGATGTCTGTCAGATATGGTCTTAAAAAGGGTGTGAGGGTTTCTCAGTGACCGCATGGGAAACAAATGGCAGCCGTAGTAACAAGCTGTGCACAGTCGCTCATCCTTTAGCTGTCTTCTCTCCCAGTTGTCGGCTAAAGAGACACACAATCAATCTGAGAATCGTGGTAGAATGGTTGGATTGAAATTTAAAGTGATCTGTTTGATAACCAACTCATTTCCCTTGCTTTTCATCCCTTTTCATGTCTAGTTGTTGATTTGATCATTTTTTTATGAGGTAGCTCAGGGCATAAATAAAAGACCATCTGCTTCATTCTCCAGTGAATTAGAAAATCATCAGAGGGTCGTTTCTTTTTCCAAACTTTTTTGTTATTCTTTGCCATTTTTGAGAACTTCTACCTTTTGTTATTTTGTTTTTTCGTTAGTTAGAGTAAGAAAAGGTGTTTATGTCTCAAAATACGTAAAAACTAGTTATTTTTCTTCATTTAGCGTGAGGGAGGTAAAATTATAAGAAAAATGTGTTCATTTGTGACTTTTCTTTTACTGAAGCCTGAAGGTTCCCAGCATGTGTTTACCAGTAGGATGCTTCTATCCCCAGGCATTTTCTCAGCAGGCTCAGAGTTTTACAGCATGTAGTTTTTAGTTTGCAGTTAAAAAATCTTTTTTATGGAGTGAGTGGTGGGATTTTTCACCAGATTATAATAAGCTGCCATTGATTGATAATTGGATTTGTATTATTTCTAACAGTTCACAATTATGATCCATAAAATATTTGTATACACTTCTATTTGTACATTTCGTGGATTGACATCCTCATTTTATATTTCAGCTATAAAATGGTGATATTTTAGTGTTGGGATTATATTTGTCCAGCTGTTCTGTGTTCACTGCTGCTTGTTAGGTTTTTTTTTTTGTTTGTTTTCCACCCCATTAGCATTGCAGATAACTGCAAATCAGGAAGGCTAATAAAAGGCTGAATCCGTCCAGAATAAAATCTGCTATTCAAAGCAAAAGATTAAACCTGAATTGTAGAGTCGAGGGAGAAAACGGCTCGGGTGATCTTGACCTTTGATGGTTAACATTGTTTCTCATGTTTAATCACGGCTTTAAGTGTTCTCGAGTCTCGGTCATTAGCACGGACGAGCAGCTGGTCACCTGAAAGAGTTAAAGGTGGTCGTTAACATCAGTTGGAGGTTAAAGTTCACCTAATCGGCTGTTTTAATCTTAATAGCAATAAGGAAAAACAAATATATTAAAAAGTTCAATTGAAATCTTGAAGCTTGATTCATGGGATTATTTGATCCATTTATAGGGTTTGAAAAACAACTAGAGCTGAAACTCCCGACACACATCGTCCTCTGAACTGCCAGCGTGAATTATCTGCTCATTTCCTGCTGCTGCTGCTGCTGTTGTGCAGCAATAATTCAATTCCACATCTTGTTTACAAAACTGCCCCGAGCTTTAGAGGAACATCTGGCTGCAGCAAACTCAACCTCTGAGCCTGTAACCCCGCCGTAGCCTCAGAGACCAGACTTTACCTTATTTCCCAGACCGGCCATAAAACCTCGTACAGATTTCCACTGCTGCTGGAGAGCCTTACACAGAGCTCATGTGACTTTTATGTTAGAGAAAAGTCTATTCAGCATCACAGACCACCATTAAAATATTTCTTTAAACATGCTTGTTTTGTTTCAGGTCGCAGGGGAACAGAAGTATCACCCAGAATGCTTCAGCTGCCTAAATTGTCGTACGTTCATCGGTGATGGAGACACGTACGCTCTGGTGGAACGATCCAAGCTCTACTGGTGAGCATCTAGTTCTAGATAATTAAAAAATTAATACATATATATGTAAATAAATGAAAAATTGGTAGAAGTTTTTTAAAATCCAAATCCGACTTTAAATGAACACAGAAAGCAAATCTAAGAAAATGTACAGATTCTATAGAGGTTGACTGACGGAGTTTTTTTTTAAGGTTTTCAGCTTGTTTTTGTTCTTCAAACGGTTTGAAGGCAACATCCAGACAAAATGTCCAACAGCTAAACCTAAAACTCTTGGGAAATTTACAGCAAATATACACAAATTTTACTTTAAACGTGCTAGATTAGAACCGTCTGAGGACGAACAAGGAGAAACGTGTCATTTAAAAATGTTCCGTCTTAAAAAAATACACATGTAAACACTGAATTCAAACAGCAAGTGGCAAATTTTACAGCAGTAATTGAGAAAAACTAAAAAAAAGGGGGGTTATTACAGTGAAATATATCATGGATTAAAATGCAAACAATTTTTAAAAATCCTTTTCAGACCAGTCAGTAGCAAACATGTTCAAAATATTTTCACATTTTATTCAAATTTAAAATATTTGTGCTTTTTAATATAATTTCATGTCTTTTTACAGAGAGCTATGATGTGTGAAGCAGGATTACATATTATAAGGTTGAAGAAACTTTTATTGATCATAAAAATAATTCAGGCTTTTTGTTTGAATAGTTTCCTTTGTTAGAACATGATGAATGTATCATACAAATAATAAAGTTTTCACATTTGAATGTAATAACAACTGCAGAAGACTGTTTTAACAAAGGAAAGAAAATAATCAGAAGATTTTTGAACTGTGAGCGGTTTATATATATATATATATATATATATATATATATATATTTTTTTTTTTTTTTTGATTGTGAGTCTGACAAATAACAGACGTGCGGTAAAGACATGAAATTCGTTTAGCAGATTTCTTCTTTGCTCATTCAGCTGAAGGGTTTTAAGAGAATGTGACGGTCACAAGCCACAGGCTGTAAAAACTGAATGCTGAGTCTGGAGCTTTCAGGGTCTCAAACCGTCTAAAAGCTTTGGGCACTAAAGTAAGTCTGATCACACAGCTTCGGGATTCCACGTACGGAAAAAAACAAAACACATAAGGACATACAATGTGCAGATAAACTGCATTTCTATTGTTTTTTTAAATAAATGAATAAATTAGTTGTGATTGTGGACAGTTATGTGAAATGTTTGACCTGAACAGTGATGCAGATCGTTTAGATTCTGGTGTTACGAAGCTTCACTTATTCTGCTAATGGAAACGTTACCATTGGTTACAAGTGAGAGAGAAGTGGGCGTGTCATAGCTGCTGGATTCCTAAATCCCTTCTAGTTTCCCAGAAGAAAACCTTTACAACTAATTTGTTCACACTAAGGATCAAACTCAACACGAGTCAGCAGCATGTGATGTAAAACACTGATGTCATAAAGACTTGAGTTTTAATTCTCTGTATTTTCTCTGGCTGCAGCGGTCACTGCTACTACCAGACCATCGTGACCCCGGTGTCACTGCCGGACTCGCCGTGCTCACGGATCCCTCACACCGTCACGCTCGTGTCCATTCCGGCCTCAGACGAGGGTAACAGTGGACGTAAGGGGCGGGGTTTCTCTGTGGCCATCGACCAGCCGCTCGGCCCGACCAACGGCTACAGTCCCGAGCATGGACGCACCGTCAGGGTCTCCCAGTGAGTGTGAAGGATGCGTTGTGTATGAAGCTGCAAACACACACTGAGTTACTAGTGAGGTTTTTAGGCTGTAGCAAGAAGTTGAAGTTGTTGAGAGAGAAAAAAAAAAAAAAAAAGAAGTTTATTGTTGCTTTTCTTCCAGAGTGGATTCTGACTGCATCAGCCCAGATGTGAAAAACTCCATTCATGTTGGGGACAAGATCCTGGAAATCAATGGGACGCCCATCCACAACGTTCCTCTGGATGAGGTTTGTACCATTTTGTCCCTCCCATAAATAAATAAATAATTGATCCCTATCATCCAGATGTTGTTGAAAACGTCTAAACCCTGCTCTCCAACTCCAGATTGACCTGCTCATCCAGGAGACGAGCCAGCTGCTGCAGCTCACCATCGAACACGACCCTCACGCTCTGGAGAGAGAGGGCGGCTCCTCGGGAGCTGAGGACCAGCTGGACGGCGCCGTGTCCCCTCCTGTGTCTGAGGGACCCAGCCCCACTCTGCCGGTCACCCTGCCCCCCAACCCTGACATCAGCAACCTCAAGTCCCGCATCATCACGTAAGCAAGCAGCGTGTTTTAGTTCTTCAGCATCCAAACATCATCTTCTGGTGTCTGATCTTTGCCTCACTGTCTCTCATCAGACGGAGTTACAGTATTGATAAGTCCCCGGGCTCTAGTAACGCGGCGTCGCCCATCTCCCAGAGGAAGGACATCAATCGATCAGAGTCACTCCGGGTCGTCTCCAGTCGGACTCACCGCATATTCCGACCTTCCGACCTCATCCATGGCGAAGTTCTTGGGAAGGGGTGTTTCGGACAGGCCATAAAGGTCAGACGTGATCGTAGCGTATGCAGAATGTCTTTTAGGTGAAGCGGACACGTCACACATTGAACAGCTTGAACCTAACCTGTGCATGATTGTGTGTGTAGGTGACGCACAGGGAAACCGGAGAGGTGATGGTGATGAAGGAGTTGATTCGTTTTGACGACGAGACACAGAAAACGTTCCTGAAAGAGGTGAGCGGAGACGTTGCGTCAGCTGGGAGTGACACATTTTAGGTGTCGTGGCGTGTATGTAGTAGAGTGGAAGAGCAGATGACTATCAAACTGTAAGGTTGCTGGTTGAATTTTTAGATTCGATTTGATATTTTTAGATTTAAAGCTGCTATCCTTAATTTGCATAACAAATTAGCTTAACATATTTTTTTTCATGCCCATTAAAAACGTTTTAACACTGCATGGAGAAAAATATGTTGTGAAGATTAAAAAAAAAACGAAAAAAAAAAATTATTAAGTGGTTCTCTCGTATTTGTCTAAAAACATCAACCAATCAAATGGTTCGGCCCAAAAGGAATGATTGGACAGTCTCTCCAGACTTCCACATTTATTTGGTTTCTGTGCTCCTAAAAAACTGAGACATATTACCACAGCACACCACTGCTGGGAGTGTTCGCCGCTCTACCATGTCACAGCAGGAGAAACAGCCGCCGGCCGGTTCCGTGTCAGGTTCAGGACAAAGTAACAATTAATGTCAGTTGTTTGTTGTTATATTGTTTTCACTTACTGGTGATTCCGCCATTTTACGGTACTTGAATGAACTGCGGACCAGTGTCTTGCACTCGGTCGTCTTCTGGGGCTGTGTGTGTTTCCAAACCTGGGGGGGCGTGGCTTAGGAATTCTAGGGAGGGGCTGAGAGTTCTGTGACTTTGTTTACATTTGTTGACAGTCTAAGCTAGGCTATTTAAAATCAAGTATATCACCTTTAAGTTGCATGATTTAGCTCTTACTAAAAATGATGGTGTTTTCAGTCCTGTGACTACCTACAAACACATATGATGTAAAATCACATCAGAATTCAAATTAATTTGATGTTATTTGCTGAATAAAGCTTCATTTGCTTCGTTTCTATTTGCACATTTAAAGGTTCTTCATAATCTACTAGGGTTAAATTGTTTTTACAGCCAGTTCAATCTCTGTCACGTTTTAATGATGTTTTAAAATGTCTTCAGGTGAAGGTGATGCGCTGCCTTGATCACCCCAATGTGCTGAAGTTCATCGGCGTCCTCTACAAAGATAAGAGGCTCAATTTTATCGCGGAGTACATTAAGGGAGGAACCCTGAGGGAGATCATCAAGAAAATGGTGAGCATGAAACTGAAACTTTCTGTTATGACCTCACGTTTCTGTGTACATTTGGTTTTACAGTCTTAGTAGCTGATGTGTACATTTTAGGCCTGATTTCTGCTTTCAGGACAGTAACTATCCGTGGAACCAGCGGGTCAGCTTTGCTAAGGACATTGCTGCTGGGATGGTGAGTTTAAAAACTCTTAGATTTTAAACATCAGCTGGTTTATTCACTGCTGCTTCCCTCTAGTGGACAATATGGTATATTACACCTGGAGTGTCCAGGGTCACAAAACACTCCAAAAGCTCTCTAAGACCTTCCAAATTTTAAATGAACCATAACAGCCACAGATGGTGCAGTGATTTATGAAAAATAATCCATTTTCAACCTTTGAGCTAGTTTAGTATGGAAGCACATTGATGCCAGCCAAAATAAATACAACCAAATCATTTTATTTTGCAAGTGTTTTTCCACATTTATACAAAATGTTTTCACATTATTACAATACACACGCTTTTATCAATAAACTATTAACATCACAGTATGATATTTACTTTTTACTTCAAACAACAACAAAATCTTTGCACATTTTATGGTGGAATTTGAGATTTTTTTTTCTTCTAAACGTTGTCATGTTTATCCATCAGACTTATCTCCACTCCATGAACATCATCCACCGGGACCTGAACTCACACAACTGTCTGGTCCGAGAGGTAACAACTTTCAGTCCACTTGTGCACGAGTTTGTAGAGTTTTATTATCTCTGCTACACGACAGTCGTGTTAAAACCTGAATAACTCACAGTAGAAACCGTCATCTCTCCAGATTAAAACTTTATTCATGTGATAAGAAAATGTTCAAGCGTCCCTGCTGAGAGTTAAAAACTCTGAGTGGAAGCTTCTTGACTGACTGAATCCAGACAGGATATGAAAGTTTTCATGTTATACTTGCTGTCAGGTATTTTGGAGTGTATTAATGGTATTTTTTGGCATGTTTGATGATTTAGGACAACACTGTGGTGGTGGCAGACTTTGGCTTGGCTCGACTCATGGTGGAAGATAAGCACGGAGAGAAGCTGACGCAGGGAAAACTGTCTGGCCTGAAGAAACCCGACCGGAGAAAGAGGTACACCGTGGTGGGAAACCCCTACTGGATGGCTCCTGAGATGATCCACGGTATGGAACGCCGGGGTCACACGGACCTTCTTTGCAGTACTACAACACATTTAATTCATTCAATCTGTTTTATGTCACCTTTAGGGAAAAGTTACGATGAGCGAGTCGACATATTTTCTTTTGGCATCATGCTTTGTGAGGTAAGTTACCTAAAGTTGATCAGAGGTTTGTGTAGTTAGTGTCGAGTCACATTTAGAACACAAGCAAAGTCACATGTTTAGTTAAGAACTTTCTTAACTAAACTAAACTGTCTTTTTTTCCCCCGTTATCAGATCATTGGTCGAGTGAATGCAGACCCAGACTACCTCCCCAGGGCCACAGACTTTGGACTCAATGTTTCTGGCTTCCTGGAGCACTACTGTCCCCCTGATTGTCCCCCTGCCTTCTTCCCCATCGCTGCTCTGTGCTGTGACCTTGATGCAGACAAAAGGTCAGACACCACCAACAGATGTGACTAATATTCTATCTAAAGGCACATTTCTTATATTTACACTGAATAAAAATATAAACACAACACTTTTGTTTTTGCTCCCATTTTTTATGAGATGAACTCAAAGATCTGAAACTATCACACCTCACAGGTGTGTCATATCAAGATGCTGATTAGACATCTTGATTATTGCACAGGTGTACCTTGGACTGGCCATAATTAAAGACCCCTCTGAAATGTTCAGTTTTGTTTTATTGGGGGGGGGGGTCTGCATGAGGCAAATGGTGGTCACACCAGATACTGACTGGTTTTCTGAGTCCCCAGACCCCAATAAAACAAAACTGAACATTTCAGAGTGGCCTTTTATTATGGCCAGTCTAAGACACACCTGTGTAATAATCAGCATCTTGATATGACACACCTGTGAGGTGGGACGGATTATCTCTGCTCACTATTACAGATTTAGACAGATTTTTGAACAATATTTGCGACAGATGGTTATTTTGTGAGTGTGGAAAGTGTTTTAGATCTTTGAGTTCATCTCATAAAAAATGGGAGCAAAAACAAAAGGTTTATATTTTTGTATAAAACCTTTTATCTATTTTTTGAGTTTAGGTTTTAGAATTTGCAGGTCAACCCTACATGTTAGGATATATAGTCCTAAATATTGGATAATATTTTGTTTTGACTAACAGCATCATTGCACTGCAGAGAAATGTTCTTTTATGAGGTTTTTATAGACATAAACAAGCTCTAAGATGAATCCAGGTGAGACCTTAAGGTGGTTGTGAGATTTTTACATTTTGTTACATTTTTTTATTAAAAAGTGCTTTTGATTTTGATAAAAGATCTTGAAAATTGACGAGATTATTCAATTGTCTCCATCCTCTTAATGTTTAGACCTCCTTTCTCCAAACTGGAGGAGTGGCTGGAGAACCTGAAGATGCACTTGGACATCGGTCTGCCCCTGATGTCTGAACTGGACCAGCTGCACAAACCGTTCTGGGAACGCCACAGCATCAAACACCCCGAGAACGGCCTGCACACCAATCCCAAGCAGCCCGAGTAGGGTCGAGTACCCCGGGGGGGGAGGAACAGGAAGGCGGAGTTCACCTTGCGAGGGAGGCAGCGGCTTCCCACCTGAGGTGGCACAATATGGCAGGAGGAGTCATTTTGGTTTTACACTGGTTTTAGCCGCCTCAGGCTAAAAAAAAAATAGACTCAGGGGGAAAACGTGGTCTGAAAAAGCCACCTGTGTAATACACACACAAACACACACACCCACACACATTTCAGCTGCACCTTGAAGTTGAAATACGACATATGCAATCAGACACAAGCTTCAGAATATGAATCATGTAGATATAAAGACACGCGATGGCACCAGTACTTGTTGTGCTTACTGTAGTGTGTAAACTCACATAGAATCAACCTTTAGCTGCTTTACTTGGAGCCTCTACAGATTACATTGTGCAGTTTGATTCGGTGTGCATTTCTTTTTTTTAGCTATAAAAATGCAATGGAAAAAAAAAACCTGCCTGTTGTCTTAGAAACACGTTTTTTTATTCGTTTGTTTTTAGTTCCACTTGTACAAGTGAAGCTAAACCTTCTGAGCTTTAAGCATCTCACTGAACTGTAAATAATGCTGTTGGGTCAAATCCTGGTTGATCGTGTCCTTCTGATCATATTTGGCCACCACCAATCTACACACACGACACATGCCTGTCGCTCCTATTTATTGTGTAGCACTGACTTTAAGGTACACGTCTAAACACAGCTGAGGTTTGGTACGGTGTCTCTCACTTTAAAGAGCTGCTTGCATATTTCATTCATTCACATTAATGTGAAGGTGTACATAGTCAGCGACATTGTAAATGTTTTAAATATTGTAAATGTACAGACATATTTTATATACGTACGCTACATTGCCAATATTTGATTGGCTGACTAGATGAAAAGGAACGTAAACTGAGGTTTAAAGGCACAGCCAAAAGATTTGTTTTGTTTTTAATTTGTCATTTTTATTCCCCAATGTGTCGAGTTAAAGGATTTTAGCATTTGAAATTTATGGAACTGTGTAATTGACTTCCTTCTCTTTTAAAACGACTCTGCTCTCTATTGGGGAGGAACAAATGTAGAACTAGTTTTGGCTAACAAGGTTAACCCTAACCCAACAAACACAAGAAATCTGTTTATAATAAACTGCAGTATTCCTTTTCCTTCTGCAGCTACTGATTAACCCACCTTGTCAACATTCTGTATAAAAGTAATTTACATTCACTCAAACACAGAATAGACATAAAAATTACAAAATAAAGCAGCTTGGTCAAGAAAAATGGAGGATATCAGGTGGTGGCCTTCATTCAAATTGACCAAATTTCAGCCCAAATTCAAGAAAGATTTTCCAATTTAATGATAGAGATCATTAATCAATAGTGACATTGTATGATTTGTATGACAGATCACATATTTCGGGCTTCAAAGCTATTCTGTAGTCTCATTTATTGCAGTCTTCTTAGTAAACGCCTCCGGTGCTGCATTCAACACCAGTAAAAGTGAAAGTATTATTTCCCCAAAAACGGGCGGGATTATTGCACATATATTATAACTAGACACTGGAGTGTAATGTGGATCCAAACAAGTGCGCCCCAGTGGCTGCACCCAGTTTGAAGTCCCGCCCCCTCCATGTAAATGAATGGGAAATTTAGCCATTTAAAAAAATCTAAAAAGAGGTTTAAAACAACATAAATAGACAGACGTATATGTTGATACGTAGTTCTTCCCCTGTGCTGGACTTCAGAAGGAAGTATTCCATCTCATCTTTGAAGGAATTAGATACAATCAGCCTTTTTCTTACCACACGGTGGCACATTTTCACCAGGTACTGCCTAATCATGTCAGCTGTTTGTCCACTTAACTGTGTCTCCATCCTGATGATGACTCATTATTTGTTTACATTTAAGAAGCTATCTGTACTGTATATATATATACATATATCACTGTACATACTCTCCTTACAACCGTCTGTGTGCGCTACATAAACATGCCCACTCCTCAGAAATCATCTCAGATTTAATTAGCACCTTCTAACTCTGACTTGTTTTTTTTTTTTGTTTTTAAAATCTAAGAATCTTTAAATTCAAGCTGTTTTTTTGTTTAGTCTTTATGCATGATGTCATCACTTAGTCCCTACTTCTTCAACTCCAAGCTGTTTGTTTCTGAGTCTGGAGGTTTTTGAATAATGAAAAACAAAAAGTTTAGAAAAGCAGGACTGATGAGAAAATGAGGGGGGAAAAAAATCTGTTTTTTCTATTAACATAAATATATACACCCTCTGAAATCCTTTTGTACACATTTTAGTACTTTTATTTGCACTAAACGGCTGTCTGAGGCCACGACTGTCGGTTATTTTTTTCTCTCTTGAGCTTCTTGTGATAAGGACGTGATTTATATCAGTTCAGGTTGATAAATGAATGCAAGCCACTGATAGAGCCTTTCAACTGTATTAATAAAGGGTTCAGCAAGCTGGACCATGTGACCATGGTCAACTTACGCAATATAGACAATAATATTATTTAAGCCTTTGAAAAGGTTAAATGCATCTATAAAAGAGGAAGTGTCGAACCCTGGGATTTGGTTTTGATGTCTCCGATTTGCTCGTTGCCTAAAGACTGGTCCTTTGTGAATGATGTGTTGTTTTTCAACTGCCCGGTTACATTTGTGAAGCCCACGGAGGCTACAAACACGTTAAAACTGGCCTCCTTCACTTCTTCCTCATCTTTTGGCTCAGGGCTGTGATAAATCTGGAGCTTTCTTCTTGTAATAAGTCAGCAGTCAATTCTCTGTACAAGAAGAGCATGTAAACCTGTGTCACTCTGCAGACTGATAACTCAAACCCCCCTCCTCCTGGTTGATGTGTTTGTCGCTGGTTATGCGCTGTACATGAGTGGCGCTGTCGTGTTCCCTTCACCGTTTCCTGTCCAGCATGTTAGACGCGTCAGTGAGGATCACTGAGAATGTTGCCGCAGCACTTCTTTGCAAAGGATCGTTACCTCTGAACAATGCTGTGCCTTTGTTGTAAGCTAGCCTTGCCAACGATTCAAACATGAACTGATTTCCTGTTTTTTTTTATAATTGTCATTGTGATGTATCATAACTGCAAGCCTGATTCAAGTGAAGAGAACATCATCGCTGACACCATGTTGTATAAGATTTCCTCTTGATCTGCATCATATTTACAGTTTTCAGATCTCCATTGTAAATTTTGATATATTTCTTTTTTTTTTTGTCTTATTTAATTGATTTTTTTTTGTACTCAAGCTGTGAAAACAATTCTGCACTTTAATCCTGAACATTCAGACTCGCAGGAGTTGACTGTATTTTGTTTCCTCTTGTCACAGCTTCAAAATAAAACTGTTGCTCCTTAAACAAACCAGAGACTCAAAGTACTTGTTTTTTTCTGTGTCAGACTGAGAAGGTTTCATTTCAGAAATAATATTCACACTGTTGATCACTTTCTTTTACTATCAATTAGGACAATAAATGCGATACACCCCAAAATATAAGCAAAATCAGTTTATCTTATGTAGATGAATATTAGTGTTACAATAAAGTTTGAGTTTTTTCGTTAAAAATGTCCCATTAGAAATATAATCCACATTGTAAATCTTGAAGCTTTAAAAAAGTCAAACATTGTCTTATTTAATTGTTTTTTATACATAAACAGCCGACTTCTGGATCTAAATGTCTATTTATTTCTCTTTTTGATTGCAATGTATTTAACTTCTTCTTTTTCAACTGAGGCTCTGACAGTGTGTTTGTTTACTAGGTTTAACAATTTGAAACAGTTTCATTTGAAATGTGATTAAAGTTGAACACAAAACTAATAAAAGATGAGATCTGATGCGTAAATAACTTCAGATTTTTTGGACTGTTGGACACAAATGGCCTTCGGCTTCTTCCTAAGTATCTCCACAAGGTGGCAGGATAGAGCCCACTGCAGCCTTACATATCAGGCGCTATTTATTTAATGCACTGGAAAGAAGAGGGATGAAGATTAGCTGCAGCAAGACAGAGTATGTGTGTAAATGAGAGGGACACAAGTGGAACAGGGAGGCTACAGGAAGCAGAGATAAAGAAGATGGAGGATTTCAAGTAGGGCCTACTTCGGGTCACCAGTCCTGAGCTTAATTGATTTTGGCGCCCCCTACTGCCCAGAACAGAAACAACGTAACTCAATAACTTGATTACGTTGCAAAAAAGATTTATTTATACTAAAATGAACAGTAGAGATGGAACAGTGCAATAAAAACAGACTCAAAATTAACAATATTAACAGTAAATAATTACAAAAAGTAGCAAAAAATAAAAAAAGGAGAATTTGGCGCCCCCTCCAGCAGGCGAATTTGCGAATTGTACCAGTTTAGAGGCAAGGTCCCGCCTTTCTCACCTCCGATTGGCTAGAAGGGCTTGCGCTGTTTTTTTATATTTGATTGGCTAAAAGTGTTCTCACAGTTTTCTCTGTTATTTAAAGGATAAAGTGGGGAATGACGCTGCACTGCCAAGAAGACCAGCACCACACTCCTTAGCACAGTGTGTCTCTGATGGTGTTTCCCTCGGTGACCAACACAGCAAAAAATAAGAAAATGCAACACAATTGTTCCGTTTGTCTGTTTTCTACTGACGATACAGCTGGAACATACACTCACCGGCCACTTTATTAGGTACACCTGTCCAACTGCTCGTTAACACTTAATTTCTAATCAGCCAATCACATGGGGGCAACTCAGTGCATTTAGGCATGTACACATGGTCAAGACAATCTCCTGCAGTTCAAACCGAGCATCAGTATGGGGAAGAAAGGTGATTTGAGTGACTTTGAACGTGGCATGGTTGTTGGTGCCAGAATGGCTGGTCTGAGTATTTCAGAAACTGCTGATCTACTGGGATTTTCACGCACAACCATCTCTAGGGTTTACAGAGAATGGTCCGAAAAAGAAAAAATATCCAGTGAGCGGCAGTTCTGTGGGCGGAAATGCCTTGTTGAATGCCAGAGGTCTGAGGAGAATGGCCAGACATGTTCGAGCTGATAGAAAGGCAACAGTGACTCAAATAACCACTCGTTACAACCAAGGTAGGCAGAAGAGCATCTCTGAACGCACAGTACGTCGAACTTTGAGGCAGATGGGCTACAGCAGCAGAAGACCACGCCGGGTGCCACTCCTTTCAGCTAAGAACAGGAAACTGAGGCTACAATTCGCACAAGCTCATTGAAATTGGACAATAGAAGATTGGAAAAACGTTGCCTGGTCTGATTAGTCTCGATTTCTGCTGCGACATTCGGATGGTAGGGTCAGAATTTGGCGTCAACAACATGAAAGCATGGATCCATCCTGCCTTGTATCAACGGTTCAGGCTGGTGGTGGTGGTGTAATGGTGTGGGGAATATTTTCTTGGCACTCTTTGGGCCCCTTGGTACCAACTGAGCATCGTTACAACGCCACAGCCTACCTGAGTATTGTTGCTGACCATGTCCATCCCTTTATGACCACAATGTACCCAACTTCTGATGGCTACTTTCAGCAGGATAATGCGCCATGTCATAAAGCTGGAATCATCTCGGACTGGTTTCTTGAACATGACAATGAGTTCACTGTACTCAAATGGCCTCCACAGTCACCAGCTCTCAATCCAATAGAGCATCTTTGGGATGTGGTGGAACGGGAGATTCGCATCATGGATGTGCAGCCGACAAATCTGCACCAACTGTGTGATGCCATCATGTCAATGGAGCAAACTCTCTGAGGAATGCTTCCAGCACCTTGTTGAATCTATGCCACGAAGAATTGAGGCAGTTCTGAAGGCAAAAGGGGGTCCAACCTGTTACTAGCATGGTGTACCTAATAAAGTGGCCGGTGAGTGTATATTATCTCTCATTCTCACACACACACTGTTTGATGTCCATATAAACTGTCAGGTGTTCTAAATACTGTTCATTAAAATCAGTAATATTTGAATCATGCTGCGGTGTCTTTTCATGATCATCAGTTCTCCCTGAAGAAGAACAGAGCTAGAACAACATTTCACTTTGGGAATTAATAACACTTATTAGATCGGCTGTTAGTTTGCTCTAATTTTGCGATGACGTGTTGTAGTTGTGGTAGAGGCTTTCTAGCCAATCAGAGGGGAATAAAAGTAGGACCTTTCCCCAAAAAAAGTTGGGGGGGGTTTAAAACGCATGCACATTATTCAAAAAATGACAAACAGTCATTGAGCTTCTCATTCGGGTAAAATCCTCTTTACCATCTTTAACTCAATAGGTCTTACACCTGTTATTTAAAGAGCAACTCACCCTCAAAACAACTTTTTTCTGTTTTTTCTGTTTTTAAACCAAGATTTTATTTGTGAGTGATAAAAGCCGTCCAACCCCGTGTGACAAAGGAATCGCTTGTTCCATCATTCGGCAAAATGAAACAACCATCAAGAATTTGTAGCCAACGACGTCACTGTGGAAGAATCTGCCCAACAGGCTTTGGGATCAGGATGTTTTTGACAAAGATGAGACAAGTCTTTGTGTTCTTTTCGATTCCAATTAATGTTGAATCATGAACACTGACCTTTAACTGAATCCTAATCAGATTTAGGTGTTTTGGCCCCCAGCATGTTACACACAAGGAATTTGGCTCAAGTTCACATTTGCTTCTGTACATATAGACATAAATATGGAATAATAAATAGATTTCATACAAACACATGAATTAAATGCATATACATTAACTAAAACAAGTGAGATCTGCAGTGCTTTAGATGTTTAGATGTTGAGTTCTACCGTGTCCTGAATGAGTCTGCAACGTGGACGCAGCTGCTTCTTGTTTTCTCATTTGTAAATAATAGTTTTTTGTACTTTGGAATCCCAAAGCTTTAGAAATCATTTTGAAAACTGACAGATGTCCATGACTTTGTTTCTTAACTCAACAGGGCACAGTGCAATGCTTATTCTGACATGTTAGCCTGTGTGATGTTGTTTGACAGGTTCTATTTAAGTGATGTCTTGTTTCTGCAGGTCTGGCAGTAATCAGGTCTGTGTATGGCAAATGAAATGAAACTTAGCTTTCCAAACAATGTGGTTAGTCACTTTTAATTTATGGTTTAACAACCAGACCAGTCACTCTTTTTACATTGTGCTGGATTGGTTTGAACAACTTTTTCACTAAAGAAAGCATATTCATTGCGTGATATTAAAATTTGACATGCGTAACTATGACTAGAACGCAAAAGCATCAATAAAAGCAAAAAAGTAAAATAAAACAAATTTAAAAGGCTGAACTTGCATTAACTTTACTTGTTCTTTTACCTCTGCATCAACATTTTGAGTTCTCTAATGATTCAATCTCACGGCACAGTTAAAATCTGCAAGTCAGACTTCCAAAAAACAAAAAAAAACTCTGCGTCTAAAATTGATCAAGTAATCTACCATAAATACAAACACATTTCTTAACGAGACGCTTCACAATAATTATTTGAATAAAAAAGACACATGAGACTCCACAGTGCTTTGGGAAATTCCTCCAGCATTTTATTATTTTTATGTATATTTTCAAAGTCAATATTTTGAGGTGCATAGTCATGAAGAGAGCATGAGCAAACAGTTACAAAGACAAACAGCTGAACATTCACAGGAAATTTGACCCAGACAAAAAGAAAAGACAGGGTTGCAGATTTACTTTGCTTGTGTACTGAATTGAGTATAATGATCGAAGCAAACTACAGGGACTTACTGCAATTTCCAAGCTAATCTTAATGTCTAGCATTTGCACAAGGTGTATGGTGTTAGGTTACAATAAGAGGTAGACATATGAATTTCTTGTTTTTAATAAGGTATAAGAATATTTTAGAGGTTATTGATGTCTGAAAAAAAAAAAAAACTAAACATCTAGAATTGAAGATTTGCTACTATGAGGAAGAGTTCAGAATCAGGCCTGTGCTTGTTTTTCAAACCTCAAGCTAGCTTGCCTTGTTTGTAGATAATCTGTCAAGAGTTTGTTAAATTTTTTTTTCAGTAGTCTTATATTTCTTAGTTTGGTCACTACCAATAATTTGAATGCCGTTATATCAGAGTAGCATCTCATTCGCTGAGACTGTTGGCAACAAATTGTGGGCAGCATTTTCAAGGGAGTTTCCAGACGTTTCCTCGAAGGTCACCAACAGTCTCACCCCAGCCAGATAAGATCCTCACTCTTAGAATAATTGCATCGAATAATTGTTTGTTTCAAAATAAGAGCATGTTTCTAACATTTCATCTTAAATCCCGACACTTTTCTGGTCAAGCTTGTATTTTGTTATTTCATTTTTTTGTTAAATGTTCTGATCTTTTGAACTATATGCAATAAACTTGCAACTACATGTTATTTTTTTAGCTTAATCTGCCAGCTTTCCCACACACACAAAAAAAGTCTGGTGTATAAAATGTCCAGAAACAGTGAAAAATGCTCAGTAATTTCTTTAGAAGAATTTAACTTTTCTCTCTTTTTTTAAACTGAGTCAATTGAAAAACTATTCTTTTAAATTGTTTAAATTATTGAACAGTTTTAAAATGGTATTAAAATGTTTGGCAGTTTCTCATTTTCTTGCAGTTTAGCAACTGATTAACATACTAATTGTGTGGAATGTGGGAGGCAGAGAGAGCAAGATGATGTTCAACTTTTGTTTGGCTTGGCAGTGTGAGTTTCACCTGCTGCGAATACAGAAATTGTACAAAGCAATATCACAAATAGTTTTGTAGTTAAATGAAATTATTAAAGTGGTTAAAAGGGGCTTTAGAAAAATAAATGTACTTTGTGTTGAGTTGTGTCTCATTGGAACAGTGATGCAACAACAGCAGACGTGAGACTCTTGGACCGGCAGTATGAGTTTCAGCCGCTCTGGCAGTAAGAACAATGCTAATTAATATTAGGAATTCGAGTGGTCAATCTGAAATCGCAACACTTTGTTAGTATAATGCTACAACGATACTTAAACTTCATTTTTAAATGGCAGAGATCTTTTGTAAATTAATGCATGTATCCCCCCAAAACATTTGCTGTAAACATTATGGACTTTCTCTATTTAAATGTTTATATCCCTTTAATTTTACAAAGAGATATAAATCTAACTAGTTGCACAACACAAAGCAACAGCAATAAATGCAACGCTGTGTTAAATTCACGCACTGATTTGAAAAATGTCAGTGACTTTTTTTTTTCCACATAGAGAAGCTAATTGATTTTATTATACACCTTACAGCATAAATTTATTTTTTTATTTCTGCAACCCTAATTATACAAAGGAATACACAGAATAGCTTGCGTATGTTATTGGCTTACAATATAAAGGGGATTTTATAAAGTGTTATGCGCTTATTTACCACTAGGTGGCAATCGTCATGTAATTTGGGTGTTATTTTACACCACTGCAGAAGAGCAGTTTACAGCGCACACTTTCTGTACTGCAGCAATCACTACAAGCAGCTGACCTCAAGAGTCCTGTGAGCTTCAGGGTGGATGTTTTCTCCAATTAGGAGACGCTTCAGGTCCAGTAATCCATGACTAAACAAAAACTGGGTTTTAAAGATGTCCAAACAATCCTGCTTTTGGCTTCATGAGATAGTATAATACTGTCAAATGATGGTGTCACCTATCATACAAATAGGACTAGCTTGGATGATATATATGAGGAAGCACTTTTTAAATATTGCCATAACCACAGTCTGCTTTGCTGGTCAGTATTTGATGGAGAGGTCTGTCTCTCTCTCTCATTTAAAGATTTTTCATATATTAACCAAAGTACATTTTAAAAGAAGTTAACGATGTTTAAATGTGGTAGCATAAGAAAAATACATTAACGTATATATTAACTCCATAATATTGCTTTTACCTACAGGAAGACAGTATGTAGAACTGGACCCGCTTTACGGGTCTGTAAATGGAGGTCTGACAGTTGTGCTAGTGTGTCTTTATGTGTGTGTGTGTAGCATCTCTACATCCATAACGTTCACATATTAAGAACATAAACATTGTATGACTTTGAACACTGCACGGTTGTTGCATTGTTAATGGCAATTACAGTACTCATATTATTCCTTTCTGATTCCATTCACATCCAGCAGTGTAATTCCACTTGAACCATTCTGGGTCTCATTTTACTCTTTATCAGTTCATGTTTTTGAAGCATCTCCATTGTATCTGTTTACTGAATGAAATCTGATTGCATGAACTAATTTAGGACGTAGTCTGAGACTCATTTATCCAGATGGTATTCAAGTGAACACATCTGGCTCTTCGTGATAACCAAAAGTCCTTTCAGAACTCGTCTCATGTTGCCAAATGGGATCGGCTTCACAGTTAAAGTTGTTTGAACTAAAGGACTTATTTTGGGGTGGTTCAGCAGCATGGAGGAAGGTGGTGGGTTGCTGGTAAATTAAAAAGAGACAATTACAATTTATGTGCGATGTGAAAATCATAAAAGGACATCAGTTGCCTTGTACGATGTTTGATGGGTTCCAAACTGCAATCAGATTTCAATCGCTCTTTTGAAACCATTCGTTCAGCAGCTGTAGCTGAAGTTCAGTCAAATCATAGTGTAACAGAATTTAAGCCAGTTGCAAATTAATGAAACAATCAGATGGTCAATTGGTTTGTGATTTTTTTGTGCCAAATAGCTTGAAGTGAAAGTTGTTGATAAATTTCTACAGCGGAAAGTTTATGCTAAATGTAAATGGAACGCAAGTCTTTCTGTCCAGTGCAAATCTGTCCAAATGGGGTAATATGATCCCAAAGTCAATACAGAGACATATTTGTGTGGCATAGACGTATCAGTACAGTGAGATGTGCCCTGGACAGAGAAAGTTGCCAGTTAGTCTGGACACATCAATAAAGTGCCTTATAAACAGGTTATTGCATAATCTGATGTCTGCCTTATTGCCTCAATTGAAAGCAATGAACATTCCAAGACAGCAGCAGACTAACAGAGGCAACAATAAATGAAAGGAATCAAATCAATCAACTTTACCATTCAAAGTCTACTTTTGCTCAAACAGACGTGAGATCCTTACCCACAACTTTCTGTAAAGTCAGGTGAAACTTTTATTGTAAGGCCGCTGGATTTCCTTATATGAGATCAAAATTTCTAAAAGCATTGGGTCTTTGACTAAATTTTAAGTGCTGTATGTGTGGAAATCAAGAAAGTATTGGTAAAAGTGTTAACAACTGCGCTAAGACTTGTCAGAAAGGCCTCCTTGATCTGAATAACTAAATAGCTACATTTCACTCTACTATAAAGTACAATCCATGCAGACATCCATTTTCTTAAACCAGGACACTCTGAGTGATGAGTGATGTACTATCAGCGGATTTATGTAGCAGAGCATTTAGAAATTTGGTTCATTTTTTCAAACGATTTTGTACGTCTGTTAGTGATAGGAAATGTTCCTACAGAACTAGAAGAAGGAAAGTGAGTGGAGCAGCATAAGGTCAATAGACAAAGATATATACCAATGTTTACGGTATAATCACAATAATGATTTTATTGCAATTTTTAGGACTGATTTTTCAACATATCTTGCAATCAAATGTTGGAATATCGCCATCATTATGTGTCAGTTAAAAGAATTAAAATACGTTTAAAAAGTAGTGTATTTAATAGGGCTGTCATTGCTTGAATAGCATAAAAACCTGTAGAGCAGACAGATTTAAATCACCTTCCTCAAAAAGTAGTTCCGACCAACTGAGCACACAATTTTCACATAAATAACAAACTATACATTTACTTCAAATTACTAAAATATTGATAATTTAATAAAACAATTGATTCCAGAACATAAAAACCTGGAAAGGGAGGTATCGATGTTTAAGTATCAATCCGCACATCCGCAAGTGACGTAAAGACTGTATTGGACTTTGAAAAAAAAAAAACAACCTAACTTTATCGCGAGTCTTTCTGTCTGCATTGAGCTGCGATGTGGTTTTGTGGTAATTACAGCTCCTTGATAAAATATTCAACAAAAAATCACATTAAGTACTTTAGCTAATGCATTCGCACTGCATTGTTTCATTAAAGGTTATATTATACACGTCATGTTAGAAAAATTATGTAAAAAATAACTTCATCATCAAACTTGGTAATTAAAAAAAAGATTAAGAAAAGCTGTAAAACAGGAAGAAATGAAAAACATGGCTCATTCATCTGCGCTGCTCTCACTCACTTTCCTGTCATCACATTTTTACTATATCTGCATGTATCTCACATGAAGATTGTTAGAAGATTATTGAACTTTGTTTTGAACTTTATTAAAGAGGCTCTTTCATTAAAAACATTTTTTCTGAGGTTTCTGTTGAATATTTTAGCTCCACAGGTGTTCCTACCTTCATAGTGGGTGTGAAAACAGGTCAACAACTTCTCTTTCAGTTTTAATCTCTCAAACTACGCAGGTGGCGATAAAACCCGAGTTCTAATGGCCTGTATCTGTTTCGTCACAACTCCTTTGCTCCCACAGTTGAAACCACGCCTAGCATGCTGCTGGCTAAAAGCTTTAGTCTGTTGTTGCCATGCGCAGCGGGGCAGGAAACAGTATACCTTGCTCTCATAGGCTAGTTTGTTAGCCAATCTGAGTCCAGCAAATTCGAATAATGAATATGAACAAGCTGCTGTCCAAAGCCCTAATGGAACCAGCCGAATTTTGACGCAGACAGATTGAAAGGTCTGTTAATCAGTGTTTCCTGATGTTTTTTTTAGATATAAAATGTTTCATATTACTGGTTAATACTTAAGAAATAACCACAAAGTCCTGAAATTTGTATGAAATGGCCTCTTTAAGAATTCACTAGCATATCTCATGTTAAATAGTTATTCAGAGACTTTTTATAACTTTTCTAAACTAGATATATTTCTGATTATTACTCTGTCATTTTTATGTAATTTTACTCATTTGGCAACCATTTAAAACAAAAGACTATTCTTCTAGACCCACTGAAACCACAGGTTATGAAATAAATTTGTTTTAATCACAAATCTAACACTGGCCCTGAGGTCAAACTCTTTCCAGTGTCCAGTTGTTGTGAAATACCAACCATTGGGCAGATTTTAATGAAACTTTCAGGATGTTTTCACTGGATGTACATCTACAATAGATCAAGCTTTTAGAGTAAGTCCAATTCAAGATGGCCACCCCAACTATTCAACCCTGGCAAATGTAAAAGTGGATGTAACTCGTTAAAATCTGAGGTGGCATTAGCTGCAAATAATCCCTGGATGTAGATCTGCAACCAAATTGGACATGGAAGCCATAGGTAACCTCGACCTTGGAAAACACAAAAATGATCATTTTAGGGATACTGAGCTAAAATTTGATGTGGTATTATCTGAGCATCATCCCCATCACATACTCCCTAGGTGCCAAAACATTTCAAGTTATTTTCAAGATTTAAACAAACCAATTTAACTGGGATGAAAACTCATTCTTACATTATTTTGCACCTAAAACCTGACAGTCTTTATATTCTTTTTTGGTCGCCTGTTCCTCTGCTGAAACTGTATTATTCACCGTGTTTGGCCTATAGCAAAACTATAGGAATGCACACTATATCATTTAAGGTGTTTTGTTCAAATTATCACCAGAGAAACAAAAAAACTCAGCCTGCTGGAATTCCAGCTCAAGCTGGTTTTGTAGAACTATAATGTGGTACATTCTCCTGCTGCCACTAAGCAAAATGCCGTCTTCCCAAAAACACGTGTTCAGTAGTATGACTAAAACATTCTTACAATATAAATTACTGTAAATTCTCTTTAAATGAAATGCTCTCAATGAAACCTGCAGGTCAAAGGTGTAAAAGTTCATCTTTGATCATGCTGAATCAGTTCAAGGCGTTCACATGTTGCAATGCTGGAAGTGACATGGACAGAGTTTCAAGCAGCTTTGGAAGGTTGAAGGAGAGAGTGCCAAGATGTAAAGTAAGTTTCCTTTGTCATGGTGCAACATATACTCATATGAAGTTATACAAAATGTGCACATGCTAAAAATGCACTAGTTAATAGTCTGAAGCAGCATGATTAAGTTCATTCCTTTCTACAGAGAGCTGGGTAGTTTGGGGATTGTCTTTGATGAGGATTATTTTTTCTGTGTTTTTATCCTCCCATCAGCAGAGGGAGCAGAAGCAGAACAGGCACCTGTGTTTACCTAAAGCAAAACAATAAAATCTGTGCAAAATCGGATCCTGCTGTCACATGAGGAAGGCCCAGCTGTTAGTTAGCCAGAAGTTCTGTTATAATTTCCTAAAAGAGTTGATAAGTCCATGATAAAACCATGAAAGTTAAAGCAGATGCAGAAGTTAAGTTCAAAGCAGCTTTCAAAATGCATAACAGCCTCGGTCAGTAACTAATAATTCAGCCCTCTGCAACATGGAAAATCACAAGCTTCATTCAAAATTTGCGAGTTGTTGTCACAACTCGTGTGCTATTCATCAAGGCAGTTGAAACTATGTGTATATTGTTCAGGCTGTCAAAGTCTGTATGCAATACCAATGTTTCTGTTTGTTACTGTCCAGCTTTAAAATCAGGATTTGATACTGAGAACCAAAAATGTCAAAATTGGTAACACATCGTGATTAGAGTAAGAACAAAACAAATAAAAGACCACACAAGAAAATGTGTCACTGTTTTGCTAAATTGGAGGCTTTGCTGTAAAGAGATGTTGAAGATCCAGTGAAATACAGATTTGAATCTGAGAACTGGCTATACACTGTAACAACTGGGCTTTCATATTAGCAACAGAGTGATCCAGGCCTTTTGCACATTTCACACTTCTCACATCTCAAGCATGAGTTAAAATAGAGACTTCAAAGTTGCATTATATAGATTCTACTTAAATAAAACTGTCCATCGACCCCCCCGCCTTAGGTGTGTCCATTTGTTTAACATATATACAAACATATAGATATACTTTGAGCTCTACTTAAGCCTTTGGTGTCCCTTTGTTGTCAGCTTTGGCTCCTGAAAGTCCATTTTCTGTGTTGTCATTCCCTGAGGAGCTCACCAGACACTCTTTACTACAGAGGCAGACAGGGGAAAAGGTCAAGATAAGAGAGAAGCAAAGAAATTAAATCAGGTCATTAGGACTTTGATTTGCAAACAAAATAGGCAAATAATGTCCTAATCAAATGTGCCACAATGTTCAAAATGTCTTTGGCCTTGTCCACATGGAAACAGAGTTTCCAAAAAGATATGTTCATTTATTGTTTCTAAAAATATCTTTGTAAACATGACGTTGTTTGAAGAAATGACAAGGAAGCACCGAAAACAGCCATAAATAATTGTAGTAACAGTGCCATTATTTATTTATACTATATGTGCCGCTGCACAAAAATACAAGAAAGGAAACAAGGCATGGCACATGTTCATAATTCCTTCATGTCATTTACCAGTTTTGCTGTTGTTGGCTCTTACCCCTCCTTTCCAGCGGACACGTAGCGGCACACCACTTTTTCTCGCAAAATCAGCCGCGTGTCCCTTCCCACCGAGAGCATTTGGACGCATATTGCTTGCAAAAGCATTTTATCCAGCTAGTCCCAGGAGATCACGAAATCACAGGAGAATTGCGAAATCACATGTGATTTCATCAGTACGCACACCAACAAGCAGGGAGAAAGAGGACAACATGTATCCAGAAGGTATGTGGTTTATTTTCATACCACTTACGTACTTAAAACCCGTCACAGGTAATGTATTTTTTCGAACTCAAGCAAACGGAAACATTGCACGTGTCCTTTTATTTTGAAACTTATGTGGTATTTTACTTTTCACGAACGCCTGATTTCCTCTCTGATCCAAAATAAATGGCTGAGCTTAACATGTTTTAGAAGCGTAGTACATAAAAAAATAGAACTGCTGCACAAAGGCCGCAATACTACGCTTCTGAGACGTGTCCGATTTGCGTTGCTTCGCGCCTGGTGGAAACTGTCCCATTGACTTTAATGGCGGCTATCAGCCATAGATTATGCTTCACTAATATTATGCGCTGCTAACGCATCCAGTGGAAAGGAGGGGTTAGGCACATCATAGGTCAGGTTAGGTTTGATGCAATAACATCTTGATTTTTGCATCTTTTCTTAAAAAACACAAAAAAGTGTGGTAATACAGGACTCCTAAAATGTTGTTTGTCATGTTGAAATAATAAACTACTCACAAAGAGTTAGGGATATTTGACTTTTGGGGGAAATTTATGGCAACTGTAAAAGGTTTACACTTCAGTGATGTACAGTGACATCATGAAAGTAGAGTATTTATGTAGAAACATTCAGTGGTGATTTCCTCATCTCAAACAATTTATTGAAAACAAAAAGCCAAAAAGATGACTTTTACCCTTGAGCATTAATTACAGCTTGGCAACAAAGTCTAATGCTGTTCACAAGTTGGCTTATTGTGTGCTGAAGCATGATGTCCTACTCTTCTTGAAATGCAAGCCTCAGGTCATTGAGGTTCTGGGGTGCAAAATTATGAGCCTCTACACAGCAACTCAAGCCTGGCTCACACGGCAGGATTTTAACAGTGTCGCAAGAGCTTCAGACTGCACACACAGTGAAAAAAAAAGGGCATATTCCTGTCCTGCTCCTACTGTGTTTGGTGTCCCGTCATGTCATGTGGCCACACACCACACATGGAGCAATTTCACTCTTGCAACTTGTCAGTATAGATGGGAATTTTCACAAAAAAACTCAGAAACCTTGCGAGAACTGTGTGATTTCTGGTAGAAATCTGTGGTTGACAAAGACCACAAACACTCAGAAGAAGATGAAGCCTCCTGTAACATCACTTTCTGATTGGCTACACACTGCACTGAGCTGGCTGCATGATCACTTCTCCTCGCAGCACACCACACATGCTGCGATAATGGGCCAAGACAATCCAACATGTTGGATATTCCCGATTTGCGATCTAGCGTCCTTGCGAGCGGACTTGATCACTCTAAACACACCTTATATGCCACGGTTATTGGTTAAGATTATCTTAAGAGTAATCCCAAAAATCAAGGCTTATCGGAAGAGAAAAATCAGGGCAAGATCAGCATGTTGTTTCGTAATGATGGGACCTTGATGAGTTGGAGCATTGTTGTCCACAAAGATGAAATTAGTCCTGTGTTGTTCTTGCAAGGGCACAATGACTGGAGTAATGTTGTTATTCAAGTAGTTTGGGCTTATTACTCAAAGAGTATAGGGCAGTTCTGTATTGACAACTTTTTGACAACCATCATTTCAGCTCAGTGTGGACTGATTTTCATTAGAGAACAGCACTGAGGCACACTGGTCCCTTGTCCAGTTTAAATGTGCCCTGGTCCATGCAAGACAATGACACAATGGTTTCAAATGGTCTGACGTAGGGATGGGTATCGTAAGGGTTTTATACGATACCAGTACCAAATCGATACTTTCAAAACGGTACCTAAACGGTACTCAAATTGGTACTTGAAAAAGTAAAAATCCCTCACACACACAGAGAAGGTGTTAATATGTTAATAAGATATTTAAAAACTCTGAAATTATAAATACAGCTCATGTGGCATCATTTTTTATACAAAACGAAACTTTGGAAAAAATCTGAAATAACTGATAAAGTTATCTGTTTGAGTGTAACATAAAATTTTGCTCCAAATATCATTAAGGAAAAAAGTTTAGAGAATACTAAAAAGACAAATAAAAAAGGATTATTCTTACATTTATTTTTACTTTTATTTAATCAAAAGGCAGCATTAGATTTTTTTATGTTTTTGTCTTGTCAGTTTCATTTAATTTTATAAAACATTAACTGCTGCAATTGAAGTCTGACACAAAAAGAGATCACATTCTAATATTTTTTACTTTCTTGCATTTTGAGTAAATTTACTTGTGCAATGTATAAAACTAACTAGAATCATGTAGATCCAGTTTATATCTGACATATGTAAGCAATTAAGTTGTGACACTATATTTAGTTCTTTGACACGTTCTTGTAAAGAAAATTTCACAGTTCAAAAAATAAAAATAAAATTTTGAATAAATGTGTTAATGGGAAAAACTTTAAAAATGTTCATATCACACTTGTACAACAAAATATTTTAAAGAAATCACAACTGAAATTCCAAGTATAAGTTTCTATATAAGTATTCTATGTACAAGTTGCAAAGGATAGTTGATCATATACTTACGTCTTTTCACTGTCCTTGCATAGGAGATGAACAACTATGGCCTTTATCACCATGATGATGATAACTAAGCCAATGACTCCTCCCAGGGCTGAGACAATTATGATGGTCAATGTGTTGTCCACCTCCTTTACTGGAAACAGGAAGACAGGGAAACACATTTTGAGGATACAGGATATTATGTAGAGGAAGGAGCTTAACAAACCTGACTGAAGACATCAGTAAAATATTTAAACTTTCTGGTTCAAATAGATACATCTGTATTTTTGTTGTGTGTCAGTCAGCACATCTGTCACATACGTTGGGCGACCACCTTAAGGATGAAGGGTGCGCTGTGGTTGCGATGCTTCTCTTTTGGGTTTTTGGCAAAACAGATGTACTCTCCTTCATCCTCAAAAGTTATGTTCCACAGCAAGATGGAAATGTTGTTGGTCTTTGAGGAGCCAACAAACTCAACGCGGTCATGGTAAACACGGACCTTCGGCTCCACTTTCTCTGTTGGAATCTCTGCTTCACATAACTGCACACATGCATGCATGCATACACACGCACACACACACACGCACAAACACACACACACCTACTTAAATACACATGATGGCAGCTTATTTTCAATTATTCAAACATATGCAGTTCTTTATAGAAACATGAAGCCTAGGTACTTCTCATTGTGGCCTTACATTCTCTGCAACTTTAAATCTTTAAATTGAGCTGAGATATTTTTATTTTTGTTATGAACTGAGTCAAAGTAGCTCAAAACTCTTAGGTGAAATTTGCAGTATTAAAAAAAATGTTTTTTTACTTCAGTTAACTGAAAACTAAACTAAATTAGCCCTTGGTGTGACTGTGCAAATGGTTGATTGTCTCTGTGTGACTCTGTAACCTGTCCAGGTCTCATATCGCCCCACACTCTGATTACTGTACCAGCTAACCCTGAACAGGGTCAAACAGGAATACAAAAGGGAAGGGGAGGATTAAAAATAAAAGGAAAAATTGTGTGTATATATTTGTGATATTAACTGTAGCACCACAAATAACCTGCCAAGAAGACAGAAGTAAGCTTTCAAACATTAGCCAGGAAACAGAAAAAAGAATCCAGGGGTAAATTTAAAAAGTTGTACAGATGCACAGACGAGATAAAACCACTTAAATTGTTATAGACCCACAAAAAGTGTCTTTGTGATAAAGGAGGATAGTACTTTTTAACCCACAAATAAAACAATTATGATACAAAACCATTCTCCTGAGACCACAGTCTTCACGGTGGAGTACAGCGGTGGCAGCATCTGACTGCATGAAACTTTGTCATTGGTAGGGGCTAAGCATATATTCAAAATGAGAAGAATCATTATTGACTGTAAATACAATCAAATTAATTCAAATACCAGATGGTGTGATATATGTGGTAAATATGGTATAATCAAGTTCCCATATCGTCATCATATAATTAACTCTTGGGTGGCTCAGATAGTATGCACCCAATCTAAAAAACAGATTTTTTTGTGTGTGAGCATGTTGCATTTCATACCATCTCAAGGGTCCCATTGTCATTAAATTTCCAGTTGAAATAGAGGTTTTGGATGCCAATACAAGAAGAGTAAGTGCATGGCAGCAGAACTGTGGAGCCATTCATGGCTTCAATTGAAGAAACTTTCCCTGTGGAAACCTCCAGTCCACCTACACTCCATATACCTGGATATTGAAAGAAAGGAACAGAGAAAAAAACATAAAAAACACATCTGTAGTATCAAAAACACACCTCAAACAAATCCCTGGGTAACATAATAGTTGTAAATGAAAAGCCTTCAACAACTGCCATTTTGCTCTTCTTCACAAACTGTTTACATTTCAAAATATTGAACCTTGTTTGCATGGCAAATTTGGATATAGTTGCTGTTGGATACTGATGATAAACCAAAATTTGTTGTGTATATTACTGTACAGTGACCATTAAGCTTTTATCCCATGTACAGCTGTCCAACTGGTTAGGGTTAGGGTTAACCCTATCATGTTCATACCATTGACCTTTGTTCTCTGTGATAATATTTACCATTGCCTCTTCCTCATAATTAGGGCCTCTGTGTTCATGCCATAATTGAGTGTGTACAAAGTGATATGTCCATGTTTCCAACCCATCCTAAGCTTGTCTGACACTTCCACACTTTGCCTCTCAGAATATTTTTGTGCATAGTTCAAAATTCTGGTGACATGAAAGTGTAGGCCTGCTACTTAAGTGAGGAAACTGAGAACCCTCAATAATGATTCGAGACGTTTTGGAAAGGCATGCCATTTGCAGTTTATAACCAACAGTTGCAGCACTATAATATACAGGCTTTAGCTTTTAGCTTTCAAGCTTTTAACAGGATTAAGCAGGTACCAAATTGTATCCATGGATGGATCCTCTTTCTTGAAAACTGGTAGTGTTTGGTTGCTATTGTGTCTTGTTAAATTTTAGTCCTCAATCAATAAGCACAGCATCTTCTCAAATAGCTAAAGTTTTTAGAGCACTGCATACAAATCCATCTGCACCAGTTTTAACAGTTTATCCATTACTATGTGAAGGATGAGCTCAATGCACAAAGATATCGCTGGGCAACTACTGTATATCACAGCCTAATGCGAGAAATTTAAAGGAAATAAAAGCTGATTTCCTATCTCAGAAAGTTTAGCAGCTGGTTTAAATCAGATTTAATCAGCTCACATGGTTGAAATGTGATATCATTTACTTGACTATGGACTTTATCTATGGTAATGGAAGCTCCTGGAGCTTTGTCAGACCATAAAAGGGTGCGGCATCAGAAAAAAAAATGTGTAACTGAATTAAAGAAGCTCTCATTTCTTATTATGGAGTCACAAACTCTATAATATCTTTAATGTTTTTTTTAAGTTCAGGTTAAACAAGCTGCTCTGTTCAAGACAAGCACCATTTTTACCATCTGTAAAAAAAGGTTGTAGCAGTGAGAGCCAACGCCCTTCTATGCTGTCAAAGGTACAGAAGGTTCAGACACATTTAAGATTAAAGCCTCCATCAAAATCTTTCAGCAGTAAGTTAACTGATTCATCACTTAAAAAATCCTTGTTTCCATTCATGTCCATTTTCTTGTTGAGGATGGTTGGCACCATTGATGTATATAAAGCTAGATCACATCTCCATCAACTTCCATGGTTCTAAAGTGACTATGAAATATACAGTTTACTGGTGCTGTCAAATTGTAATATCTTTGGGAAGAGAGTCTGCTCACTAGAGACATGGGGCAGTGCAGTCTGCCTTTGGGGTGGTGCTTCTATAATACATGTTTATGTTTAGTTATTTATTTTGATGGCCAGTAGTCAGGGACCCATTCTTGCCCACCCTGATGAGAAGCAAGAAGCAGCTCCTGATGAGTCACTACAAATAATTTTGCAAAAATTTACAATTTTCTAATCAGTCCAAGATGGTGGCATACAGAGACTAGTGTCTGACCTGGTGTGGAACTCCACAAGCCCACAAGTTACTTGGCTGCATTGGAATATTTGTCAATCCCAACAACTGAGAAATAGCTGAGCACTAAATATATGAAATCAACTAAATAAGTTGAATAAACATTGTTTAATTGCAAAGTATTGTCTCTCTGGTGTTGTGCATGACTAAAACTAATTAGCAAAAAGAAAAGCTTTTCTTTTCTTTCTTTTTCCATTTTAGGTATTTAGTTCTTGCAAGGCATGTTATGTCGGTTTTGAAATGACAGCTGGTGTAATTCTAAGATTGTTTCTCTGATGTCCGTCCTACACTCTATTTATAAGTGCATAAATGCTCTCCTCGACACTGACCTGCTCAGGATCACATTGCATTTGGGTATGATTAGAGTACATGTTGTCTGTGTGTCTGTGAAAACTTTACACAAACATATATCTTTGAAATTATCACATTAACACAGCACTGGGTTTCTTTCTGTTCTATTAACTGAAATACGGTAAGTGTTGACTGTTGAAAAGTAGCACTGAACAAGATTTTGCTCTTGTGAGATTGTGTATCATGTAATTTTTAAGATTTGATCGAAATGTCTTTAAATCAATCATTCTCAATCTAAAAAAAAGAACAAAAAATAGCATGTACAATGTTTAGCAATGTACATTCCAATAAAGAATACGCGTTGTCTAATATTTCTTCTAATATTCTACAGTCCACCTGCAGGGCAGTCAGGTTTGATCTAGCGGTAGCCACTGGGATAGTATGGCTACTAATATTACTACTGCTACTACTACTATTAATAGTAATAAGACACTCAAGGTCACCTTACAATGAGAAAAGCAAAAATAACAAGGAAAAAAAGATTAAAATGATTAAAATGGACAATGAAACAAGAGTTTAGACAAAGTATACTATTTTGAAAAATTGTTTTATAAGGTGAGATTTAAAAAGGGAAGGAGAGTTAGTGATGCGAACATCAGGAGACAGTGAGTTCCAAAGGTGAGGGGCAGGACAACTAAATTCTCTAAACCACGTGGTGGACAGGAGGGCCAGGGGCACAGAGAGGTGGATGGAGAAAGATCAGAGGAAACAGGTTGGAACACAAATCTATAACAGATCACTAAGGGCAAGGTCATGGCTGACCTTAAAATATAAAAGAAGGAATTTGAAAGTGATGTGATATTTATGGGAGCCAGAGAAGCTTCTGTAAAACAGGAGTGATTTGAGAGTGAAGTTATGTAAATAATACGGGCAGCTGAGTTCTGGACCCATTGCAGTTTGTGGATGGATTTCTGAGGAAGACCAAACAGAAGGGAAATCCAGTAAATAATACAAGATGTAACTGAAGTGTGAACAAGAATCACAGCACTTTGAGGTGAGAAGGATGGATGGAGATGATGAATATTTTTTTGCAGGTCGAGTGATGTTATTGGTACGAGAGTGAAATGATAGTGTGCTGTCAAGGATGACACCCAGCCTCTTAACCTGAGGGTATGAACAAACTGAGGCAATATCAATTGTAAGGGTCAAATTATAGTTTTTACCTAAGATGGAGTTGAAAACAAAAATGATAATATTTATGAAAACCACATTTTTAATTCTTCCAAGCAATCTGAGAAGGAAACAGGAGGTAGAAAGGATTTTAGTTTAGTGGAGAGGTGGAGCTGGGCATCATCTCTCTAGCATTGAAAATCAATGTGAAACTTAAGGAAAATTTGACCAAGTGTAGGAGATAAATGATTATCAGAAGATGTCCCAGGACAGACTCTTGGGGAATGCTTGAAGTGACCGAAGTTGAATTGGATTTGTAGGATTTCAATGGGGGCTGCATAGTGGTGAAGTTGGTAGAGCTGTTGCCTTGCGAGAAGGCCCTGGATTCGAATCTGGGCCGGGCCTTTCTGCATGGAGTTTGCATGTTCTCCCCGTGCTTGTGTGGGTTTTCTTCATGGACTCCGGTTTCTTCCCACAGTCAAAAAACATGCAAGAGGTTAATTGGCGACTCTAAATTGTTTTCAGGTGTGAGTGTGAGCGAATGGTTGTTTGTCTGTGTTGCCCTTTGATGGACTGGCAACCTGTCCAGAGTGTCCCCCGCCTCTCGCTCAAAGACTGCTGGAGATCGGCACCAGCTCCCTGCAGGTTCAGATAATGAATGAATGAATTTCAATTGTTTAAAGTGGATGTGGTCAGAGAAACAAGAGTGAAACCAGTTCAGATGGATGTTGTGTGAAAGGCTGCACTCAGATCCCAGAAAACAAAGATGGTTAACAGTCAATACTTCATATTTTTCTCTCCTTTCAGTTTACAAAATCTTGCCCCATGGCAGACAATTCAAATTTCCTAACTAGATCGAGTCTGACCCTGCAGAATTGTTGTGTGGAGTTCCCCAAGGCTCTGTTTTGGGCCTGGTTCTGTTTTTGCTTTACATTTTTCCTTTAGGAAAGTTAATACAGGAGTTTACTAATTATGTTTCCTACCATTTGTTTGCTGACAACATCCAGCTGTATAATCTTGAGATGATTATTCACACCTTTGTGTTGTTTCGTTTAGACTACTGTAACAGTCTGTTTTCTTGTCTGAGCAAAAAAGAGCTGTCCCGTTTGCAACAGGTCCAAAATTCTGCAGCAAGATTACTGACTGGTGCCGATAGAAGAGCTCATATTACTCCCATTTTAAGAGCTCTTCATTGGCTTTCAGTAGTCTATCAGATCGACTTCAAAATCCTTGTACTGGCTTTCAGATCTCTGTATGGTGCCCAAAACCCGCTTGAAATCCCTAAGATGTGCTATAAGATGCAAGGAGATTGGTCTTTCCAAGGTGTGGTCCCCAAACTGTGGAATTCCCTGCCCCTGTCACTCGGTGGGGCTGACTCCAATCTGACCTTTAAAATGGGACTGAAGATGCTTTTCTTCATGAAAGCCTTTTGTTGATGTGTTTTATATGTTTTATTTGTATTTCCTGTATTTTGTATTTGTATCTTGATGTTTGTACAGCGCTTTGTGATTTCTGTCTGTAAAAGGTGCTTCTATAAATAAGCTTTACTTACTTACTTACTAACAATCCCCTTCTTTCTCAGAATGCCTAAGCTACAGTCAAAATACTTTGGCCATTTCATACTTTATATATTGTGTCAAAATTTACTTGAGACAAAAGCCAAAGAAACAAAATGAGTCATAAGCAGAGCGGTAAAAGACTCAGGGGTCAGGGTTGAGGTTGCCTCCACAAAAGCATCATAGCATTTTATTTTTAAGTCAAATCTTGCAACATCTTATAGAAAATGGTTGGCAGACTGAAGTTGTATGTAGATGTTTAGAAGACCACTTACATATGATGGAGCAAGATGATTAAAATCTCTGAAAGTAAAAAATAAAATCTTACAGACAGGAAGCCATTGGATAGAAGCCGATATGGGAGTTTTATGGCGGCAGTTAAAAGACAAATCGTTGTGTGCTGGACCATTTTTGACTGTTGCAAAGAAGAGTGATTAAAGCAATATGCAATAGCATCACAGTTTTTCAATCAAGAAGCATTAAAAGCATAAATTAGTTTTTTTCATGTCCTATATTGGAAACCTTGAAGAAAACTCTGAAATATCTTACTGAAAAAAAAAAAATCACATATACAACTACATTATTCAAAATAAATCTGTCTCTATTAAAAGCAGTGAAACTTGTAAGTAAATGTCTATTAGTAAGTAAGTGCTTGTGAGTTTTTTTTTCGAAAAAAGTTTGTGGGGTGAGAACTTGTGAGAACACTAGAGAAATCTCCCCTTCAAGTGGTTTACATAGTACAGCCTCATCATCAAGTGGAAGCTTAATTGTTTACATATCTGGGTAAGGCTGTCCGCTATCGTACCTAGAAATAGATTTCATGCTGCCCTTGCTTCACAATTTGCTGCTATCATTTTTCTCTTCATGTCCCTGCACTTAGCTGTACTCACTTATTTTTACTGTTCTTTCTTTAGTTCTTAAAAGACTTTCCGATTTACATATCCTGTGATGTGGGTGTACATGTCTGTGAACTCATGTCTGTGCAGGGAGCACTGATATTCACACTTGTGAATGTGCATATACGAGTAATAGGCTGGAATGTTTGATATTTTTAGCTACACTATCAAGTATCTCCTTGTCCCAGTTGGGAAACATCAATATCTGAATTGCTGGTGGTAGGAAAAGCAACTGAAAGTGTGTATGTGAGTGTGACCTTGAATGATTGTCAAGGGGATCCTTTTTTTTTTTTTTCTTAACAAGTAGGCCAGATACTGAAGGGTTAATGCATTTGTGAGTGAACCCACAGAGAACTGACAGAGGACACCATTACCTCCATAAGAAGGAAAACATATATATGTCATTTGTTGAAACAAGAGAGAAATAAATGAAGAAACAAAGCTAATTTAGGACCTACGGTGTGCAGGAGGTTATTGAAAGGGGTAGCAGAAGAAGAAAAAGGAGCAGGTATGATCACAGTTTTTCTCATCAAGGTGAATGAGTAACATCAGAGCAGAGCATTGCATCAGCAGCTAAGTAACTCAGTCATTGGAGCTGCTGAAGTTGAACAACGTAGGTTCATGTTTACACTTCACGTCAACACACCAACTGAAAGTAAAATGATATCCGTTCAAACAACTAACATCGTGTAGTATTTTTATCACATGCAGGCTAATAAGAAAAACTACCGGTACCGGCTGTGACATAACTTGACTGCTTCTGGTCTGTTAGCTTTGTTTCTTACTCCAACACAATATGTACTGTGGTTTCTTAGCAGTCGGCTCTTTATTTTTTTTAAGTGTTGAAAATTTTTGTATAGATCAAAGGCTGTTTTCATTGATAAAAGTTCAGGTTTTGTTTATTATCTTTTGTGTCTTTTTTAACTTGTTTAATTTTTGTCAGTGTCTCAATGGTCTGTTGGTGATAAATAACAGATTTCTCAAAACATTTGCGAGGATTCTTTATTGTTGTTGTGTCACTTTTTTTTTAAACAAAAATTGCTGAAGGACAGTGTCTCTGCAAATAGTTTTGGTTTTAAGTCTTGTATAACTGTTCTGTTCTGTGCCTGTGTAATTTTTCTCAGTAGTGACCCCTACTGTTTAAAAGAACACTCAAACACACTCAAACAAGAGTCAGAACTCAAGTATCATCTCAAGGTTAAAAAAGAGAACAGTGTTGAAACATAGAAAACTTGTTTTTATAAATCAAGAAAAATTGATTAAGCATAGGTTTTATTATATTACTTAAATTAAGATGGACTTCATTGCAAGGGCCATTGACTGGTGGGCACCAGCTCCCCCATGTCCCCAAACAGGATTAAGCAGGTATAGAAAATCAATTGATAAATGGATTAAAACAATCAGGGATTTAAAAAAGTCAGAAAAAGGCCATTAGATTAACATGTTTTCACAGACTAGTCCCATTCAAAATCCTCACCTCAGATTTAGTTGAACAAATTCCCATTAGACAGAACGAATATGGCTTTAAAATTTTAACCAACTAAATGTACTGTTATTATTATTATTTTCAATAAAAAAAGCAAATGAAAGTATACTTAGCTTTCATGAAGTACTTTCAAGTCATCTCACTGCAGATTGGTCCCTTCCTAACTAAAAAATAAATTTTGAATTGGACCCATTTTGTTCTTTCTTCAGATTTATTCTCTTTTTATTTTCATCATCATCTTGTTTTTATTTGTCTTTTTTCTTTGCACCTTCTTTCTATTAATTGAGTTGTAAAGATCATGTGCTGAATTTGTATGCAGCATTATGCTCCTAATTTGTATTTTAATGGGAAAAAGTCAATTAGATGTTTTTGTTTTAATTTCATAAACATTTTTTTTTTGCTCAACTTTCATAATAAATGTGAGTTGTTTTGAAAGTTGAGGAAATCATCAGATATGTTGGGCGCTAGTGGGCACTACAACAATATCAGACAGGGAATGAATAAAAACTTGGATCATCACTGCACCACTGTGTCACTGCCAGTAATACATCATCATACTTAGTCATCTACATATAAATAAGAATCAGTTCGTTTTTCTCGTTCATCTCATTATATCACTTTTATTTTAAAAGCCCTCTTTTCAAGTACATACATTAAGACCTAATTGAATTAGTCAGCAATCTAGTCAAGCACCTGGTATCCAAATTCAGATCAGTCAAAAGTTGTTTATTCTCTACGTTGATGTCTTGCTAATTGCTATAGGCTGGTGTCAGCTGTGGCAGCCCATTAAACTATAGGCTGTGGGTGAGAACAGGAAGCTTAGGCTTGACTGCTGAAGCAGAGGCGATGGGACAGCAAATGTTAGTAAAGCAAGCTACGACTGAACAACAGCAAACCTTCAATCCATACTGACACTAACGCATATACAAAGAAAGGAAATTAGGAAAGAAAAAAAAATAGAACAAATGATGGTGGACAAACAAGTCGTTGATAAGGAATGATTCTAACCAAATAGTAAGTTGGCACAAACATATTTCTGGTATGAACAGAGACACAATGTTCAGATTGGATGTAACATGTCACCTAAAGCTACAGAGAGGAGTATAACTCACCCAGCAGCAGCGCAACTACCAGACCAGCATGAAGCAGATCCCCTGATCTCAGCCGCCCAGAGACACTTGAACCGGTGCTGTCCACTGACGCCATGACACCGACACCCCCTGTCTACCTGTATGTCTGTAGTCCTGTCTGTTCCTCTGTACGTACACAACGTTCCCACTTGTCAAACTGACTTCCAGGCTGCCAGTGACAGGTTGTGTGTTTGACTTATGTGCCTCTGGAACAAGGTGGGATACTGAGCTGTGCTGCTGTAGGCAGGGTCTGAAGTCTTGTTCTCGTCCCTCCCTCTTTTCTCCTCCCCTGCACTCTGTCCCAGGAATGAGCAGAGGCAGGAAGTGCAAACAAAAAAAAAAGCTCTTCCCCGTCCAGCTGTTCCCCTTTACTGTTCTCCAGCAGATGAGGAAAGCAAAAGGAAAAGACAAACAGGACAATGCAGTAGTTGAACGTGGAGACTCAGTCTCTTTGCCTGGCTCCTCTCTCTGTCTTCTGCTGCTGCTCGGGAAGACGGCTCATCCAGTAAAGCAGAGTGTGAGGGAAAAGGCAGAAAGCAGTAGCAAGGCAGAGCAGCTGCGGCAGCGTAGCGGTGCAATGTCAAGCAGCTTCACTGCTTCAGCAGCAGCAACAGCCAGAGAATCAGGCTGGCCAGGAAACCTCATAGGGGAAGACTTACTGGGGAAGAGGAGGGAGGAAAAATCATAGGAGGCACAGAGGGATGCTGGAGCACAGCCAGCAGTCGGGCAGAAAAGCAGAAAGTGTGCGTCTCCCCAGCCGGCACAGGGAGAAATGAGTGAGAGAGAACTGCTGCAGAGGTGGAGGTGAGAAGAAAACCAGAGAGAGAAGGAGGGGATACAATCATGGGATGTGAGTCAGGGGGGTGACATCTGCTGCCACACTGGTGCACACACATATGCTGACGCTGAATCAGCCTTATTTATGATGGTCTCTGATTAGGACGTGACCTGGGTACTTTACCACACACCCATGTCTTTACTGGAGTCTTTACTCACGTCTCCACTTTTATGGTTCCCCCATTTCATCCCTCTCCTGACCGTCCTTTAATAATTAAGCAAATAACAAGGAGTCAACTTTACAGCAACTGAAATTTGAGATAATTAATAACTTCGAACTGTGATGTCTTCACTCTGTTCTGAACTATGTTATTCTGGCTTAATTCACACTTAACCTTATAATGCCCCTTGTATCATATTTGCTACATAGTTTTGATCATTTCTAACATGGTTGCTCCCAGTAAATGATCCACTTGCCTTTTTTTCAGGTTAAATCATCATTATTATATGGATGAATGCATTATTATTAACTCATTTTTTATATTACAATTAAACTGTAAAAATGGCCAATGTAATAAATGTGATACAAAAAGCTATTATAAATAACACGATACAGCAAAAAACGTTTGTGAATTTTGTTGTAAGACTTCGTAAACATCTCAGTTCCAAATAATCTGAATTTTCTGGCTATTTTTTAATAAGTTGGGTCTTACAGGGTTAAACCCTTTCTCATTAATGTAGGATGTTGGTGGCTAGCAGGGCTGCATCCTCCCTTGTGGTGAATAAAGGGCATTGCAATTTAACTCAACAGTAATTTTTCAGAAGCAACACAAAGGAACATTTAATTTTATCATAAGAAGATGCTAACAAGGACACTGTTATCAGTAGCACAAATATGAAAAAGGACTGAGATAAAAATAAAAAAAAGCAAAAACAAAACCTCTACCAGTTCAAGCTGGAATTAGCAGTACAGCCCAGATAGCGGCATTAAAACGTAGCTGTTTAAAACTCCCGTTAGCCTTTGCTTCAAAAATAATGCCTCCTAGGACTGTTTATGTTTATTGAATTTATGTTTATCCATGTTTATTGAATTTTGCTCTGTTTGCAGGTATAGACTCGTATAGACGTTGTCCCCTTGCAGGGTTTTCTAACACTAAATCAGGTTTCATCATGAGTTAACTGTATTTTTACTTCTGTTGCTATCTATAGAAAAGGGGATGAGAATCACTAGTCACATAACTGAAGAAGAAGTCATTAACTTTTTGGTAAAAATAACAAAAGCAAAACTAGAAAAGCACTCGGAGAGCGCAGACCTCCACCAAGCAGCACTTGGACATATTGTAGAAAGTAATATGTCCATATCCTTAAAAAATCCCTAATTGATTCTTCTTTGGGTCATTTCTGACCTTTCCTGAAAAATTCATCAAAATCCATCCATATGTTTGTGAGTTATCCTGCTAACAGACAGACAGACAAACAAACCCAGATGAAAACATTACCTCCTTAGCGGAGGTAGTAATTTACCTTACCATACACTGCTGGTTTATAATATTCTAGTCATCAGTTCTGATCATTTTGTGAAAAAAAGTCAAAACACAGGTCTGTGATCAAGGCTACTGCATCCACAGAGCAAACCTGTAACTTTAACTCTGACTGTAACGAACGTCACACCATGTCAGAAAACATGAGACCATTACACATGAGTTTTCATCAATCTTAGCTAAACCTTCATCACAAACCAGAAACCGTGATGGATCACAGGGGTCCAGAGCCTGAATGGGCTGCCTGACCTCATTCACAGGATCCATGACCTTCTAAACTACCACCAGACCTCACCAACATCAGAAACCCATCCCTGTATATCTAATACAGCCTACCATTTGTTGGACACATGTGGATGATATATGTATGTGCTTTCATAGAATTTAAATTGCTATCATTTTGGACAAATTTACTACTGCTCTACATGTTCTATACATGATCCCTGCCAGGTTCTTTAGTTTGAACCAATCACAATATTTATGTTAAGTTGAAGTCTGGATTTTGACTGGGTCATTGCAACACACTGCTAAGACTAAACTGAAACATTTGCAAAGATTAAAATACTTAATACTGAAGAAAGACAGAATAAGATGAAGATGTTATTTTAATTATTTTATGATTTTATCACTGCTAACTTGTTTCATCTTAGGATATAGAAATTTGTGGTTGATTGAATTGAATTAGTATTTTGACCCAATTGAATGTTTCAGACCATCAAATGAACAAAACTTTTGCTTCTGCTCACTGAGAATCAGTTAATGGGATGGATTCAATCAGCAGGCCCTGGCTACAACTTTCCTTCTTATGATCATATTTAAGAAATAAGATCGTAATCAGACTCACAAAGAAAATATCTGGATGTGAAGCATTATTAGTTGCATCATTTATTGTGAATGTAAAACAGCAAAGACAAGATCTCACACATGTTTTATAAAATGCATTCGAAGATGCAAAAACACTAAGAGAGACACAGAATTAGACTTTTACTGACATGC
Source organism: Pachypanchax playfairii (assembly GCA_006937955.1). Classification (NCBI taxonomy): domain Eukaryota; kingdom Metazoa; phylum Chordata; class Actinopteri; order Cyprinodontiformes; family Aplocheilidae; genus Pachypanchax; species Pachypanchax playfairii. The sequence continues at coordinate 2,325,071 of SSNP01000049.1, forward strand.
CTGCCCTTTTTAAGTGACAGCAGCACTACAGCTTGCTTTTATTTTCTGTTCTTTCTCTCGAGATGCAAATACCACCAGCTCTCTGGAGACAGTAAATACTTCTTGTTAAATGCGTACACAGGTTTTTGAAAATCACAAACTTTTTTACCCTGATGAGAATGAGAATGTTTTTCTTTAATTCAAACATAATACCTCATTTAATAAAAACAAATAAATCATAATATATAGTTAAAAAAACATTTTGGATTGACATGTCCTGGACAACAAAAAAAACTACAAAAACTTTATACTTCATTTAAATGTGAGGAAGCGTTCACTAGCACATAGAGTCCCTGTTTGGTCTGCAGTTTTACAGCATCTATCTTAATTAGTGAGGATTTGGGGAAATAAGTGGAGGCTCAAAACCTTTATTTGTACTGTCTAGTGCTGCAGAATCTATTGATGAATTTGGACCCTAACCCTTTTTTTACATTGTTGCTTCATTTTGACTGTGTTTTACTTTAATAAATATAGACACAGTAATTTAATTCACAAATGAAAGACTATCAAAGTAAGTCTATTGGGTGAAAAATGAACTGTTTCTAACTGCTATTACAGATGAAACATGAAGTCAAAAACCTCTCTGAGTTTATTTTCATTTTTGTGGTTTTTAGCTGAACTAGGACAAAGAGGCAGAGGCTTGTAGTGTAACCCAGGTGTAATAATCTAATAATCTGAGCCACGACACAGGAGCAGAGAGACATTTTAAAATGATGCTTCAACTTTTGTTTTCAGTTAGAGAACTTTGGAGCGGATTTTAGGTTGTGCAGTGGCAGAATCAAAGATCAGATTGAAGTTGATGAAAATCGCTTTAAAGAGGCCATTTCATACAAATTTCAGGACTTTGAAAGGTCTGTTAATCAGTGTTTCCTGATGTTTTTTAGATATAAAATGTTTCATATTACTGGTTAATACTTAAATAACCACAATCTGTCTGCGTTAAAATTCGAGTGGTTCCGGCTCCTTCCGTCAGGCTGCTTCAACTGCTTCATCAGCAGCTCTTTCATATTCATTGTTTGAATTTGCTGGACTCAGTATTCTTTGCTCTCATAGGCTAGTTTGTTAGCCAATCTGTTTCCTGCCCCGCTGTGCATGGCAACGTCAGACGTTGTGTCTTTCTGTTTGCTCCGTCTTATGCTAACAGCTTTTAGCCAGCAGCATGCTAGACGTGGTTTCAACTGGGGGAGATGCCGAATACTAACGAGCAATGGAGTCCAACCCCAAGAAGGAGCAAGAGATTCACACCCTTAATGTAGAGGGCTTCTTGCTTTACACCTACGGGACTTTGATCAAGCTACTTTATTTCCATCCCATACAAAAAATGCAAAAAGGGGAGGAGCTCCAGGATCTGTTTGATGGCCGTGTCTAGCCTGTGTCTCTAAAACACAAGAAGATACGAAATAAGAAATATTACTATGTGTGTGTGTTACATGTTATGTATTGCCGTTGTTCATCTGGTGTTATATTACTTCTATTACTTTGTCTTGATATGTAAAAGGAAAGATGGTGTTCTCACTTCTCTATAGCAGCTCTATATTATACATGCTACTCCCTTGTCACTCCTCACCAGCTTTAATTTCCTGCACTTTATTTTATTTTTCATAACTGCTCATAAAGATATGAATGATGCTTGACCTCCTAACCTCTCAAACATTCACATGTTGTCAGCTACTCTTAGAATTTCATGTCATTTCAAAGTTCACGAGTTTATGGGATACATGTTAAGAAACATCTTATACCTTTGAGCAGGTAATTTTGCTAAAGCTTGGAAAAAGTACTTTTTCTACATTAGACACTCTGCATATGGACAAAAGGAGAACGATATATGCATGCCTATAATGAACATATGTGCGATTGTATACACATACTAAGACATGCAGACGTGTGTGCACACATGCCTGTCTGTGAATGGGGTGACCTTGCAGTTTGTGTTACGCTGATGAGAGGAGATCATTAAGGGATCAGGAGTGAAGGCTATGGGTGAAAGGAAAGGAGAGTTCAGGGAGAGGGAAAACAGAATGGGCACATAAAAAAAAGATTGGAAGGGTGGACAGAACAGCACAAGAGATGGTGGGGTGGGGGGGAATCAGGGGAGGAGAGATGACAGGAGGCGAAGGAGGGAGGTGAGCTGAGAGTAGAAGAGAGGTAGATAGTAGTAAGAGAATCTGTTTCTGGGCCGGCCGAGGCGGTGAAATGCTGCAGTGATGCCACATAGACTGGCTGGTCCGAACACTGCTGCTCGCTCATACAGTCCCGTTTTTTTCCTCTTTTCATACTTTCATCTTTTTATCAGCCACTGCTTAACCTTCTTGATTAACCTTCATCTCACCCTGCACTTCAACCTTCACCATCCCTCCCCTTTTTCCTCTGCCTCTTTTTTTCTTTGCACCAGCTGGTGAGTGAGCAGATTTCAGAATGCATCTTAGAGGAGGATGAGTGGGGTGGGCCTACCGCTTTCTCTTGTTTTTCAACTGGCCTTCCTCTTCTTTACCCAAGTGGGTTAGTTTCATCTTCATCTGTCCTTTTTTTCCCCCTCTTTTCTTTGTTTTTCAGTTGTCGCTGTGTTCTTCACTCTTTTCTTTTAGTAGTTGATGTGTTACGTTTTTTTTTTTTTCCCAACTTGTATGTTGACATCTTGTACACCTTTTTTTTTTAAAAAAAAATCTGTCTGTCCATCTGTCTGTTGGTGGGGAGCAGCTATCATGAAAAGGTGAGTCCTGTCTAAAATTAGGAACTCAATGATGCAGACTAACTTTGCAAGGTAGAGTTTCTTTGGTCTGAATGCTGATGTGTAATGAAAACTGGGCAGAACATGGAGAGTTCTATCTGGAGATTGTTTTTTTTTATGGCGTACTGGTTTTGAGTGAGGACTTGAAAAAGGATCATGTCATTGTGTGGGTGGTTGTGCATGCAGCAGTGGGCTAACAAGGACATTTTAACACACCTACAGTATTTTATTTTGGTAACCCTTTTCTCTTTTGTCTGCATTTCATTTTCACTGACTCCAAATGACCAATCGATGACTAAAATTGAATACATTAACAACAAATGTCCCAGTTGTGACTGTTTTTTCTGTTTTATGGCTTGTTTTTAAACTAACTTAAATTTTTACCCCTGTCTTATGACTGACTTAAAAGCAATGTTTAATATATCATTTTTACACTCTGCATCAAACTTTTTTTCGTTTTCGTACACTGGCCCACTTTTCCAGTGCACCTGTGGTGTTTATTCTTACTGTAGCATTTAGATGGATGCTGAGTGGTATTTATATCTATATGTTCCAAAGTCCTGATTTGTGAGAAAAGCAAAACAGGCCATGCTATATCCACATGTTTTCTCCTGAGGATCTCATAAAGATCAGTATTCAAATATAGTATGACGTCTGAGCCAAAAGAAACATACTTAATTAGATCAGTATTTACCACTTCACTGTTTGTAGTTGAGTTAGTGACCCTCTGATGTGATATGGGTGAACTTGTGCAAGATAGTGTCAGGATGTGAGTTTTTTACATTTTTTTTGGAAAAAATAAAGGTTGCTTAAATTAAACTAAATTGCTGTGTGTAAACAAATTAATTTAGGAAATTCTCATGGTTATTATTTAGTAAACTGAATAAAGATAAAAGACCCTTCAAGACAAAAATAATCCATACTTTTTAAGAGGGTGAAAGAACCCTGAATAAAAGAAGGGTCAAGTACATTCTTGTAGACTGTTTTGTGTGAGTTGCTCTGTTTTAATGTGACTCTAAAGGGAACTGAGCCATTCATTTAATTAATTTAACTTTTTTTCATGCAGGGAAATACCAAAATGTTCATAATTAATTTAAAAGAAACAACAGTTTGTTACTATTATTGTATAGTAAAAGCATAAAACTCAGTAACTTCTCACAGCAGGTTTTCTGGGTCATATTTCTCCCTTTGCATTGTTTTTTCCTTAGATTATTATCCATCCAGATGTTCGTTAATATACAGAATGCACTTTTGCTCCGATGTAAATGTAAAACGTGCTCTACATTTCCAAATTCACCTTGAACTAATTTTCAGTGGCACCAGGTTCTCCTCCCTGATGAGAACATTCTGGGTTTGGCTTCTTTGTGCTCACATGTGCAAAAAGCAGCAGTCGAGTTATCATGATGATGGAGCAGGCTGTGTCTTGTTTGGAGGCATAAAAAACTGCTGATGCTCTGTGATATACGATGCATGTGTGTGATGTAGGGTAGTGCATCGCTGGAGCTTTATGATGCTCCAGAAGAGACTGAAATGAACTGTAACAGTGAATTTGATGGTATAGTAAAGGTTCAAAAAGGTGAATATTAAGGGGTTCCCATTTGGACTTTTACATATTAAAATGCCCCTTTTTTTCTCTTATTAGTCCTTCTTTGCACTAAATTGCACATATCTGAAAATACCACTTTGGGTTATCCATAGCATGACAAAATGCGGCTTTTGATTTTCTCAGCTGAAACAGTCTTAACAGTGAACACAGTTCGCACGCTTAGATAATGAATAGATAGATATGAATAAAAACACAGGAACACAGATGTTTCTTTCTACATCTTTATTCAAAATACATAATGATGTAATGATTTCTTGTGTTCTAAAGCAATACAGTGCAAGCATTAGTTTGGTGTCAGCTAACATTTAAAGTGATGCAAGAGTAACCACTCAAGGCAAATTCATAGCCGAATGAGCGATGCACAAAGTTAAACATTTCATGTACATAGTTTTTAAAATTTTTTGATAATCAGTTGTTCATTAGGTTCTGAATACACTCTTCCTTTGGCCCTAATAAGGATCAATCATCACTTTAGGGTCTTCACACCCTGCAAAGTAAACATGCATGGTTACACAGAGAAAGCAGAGTCCCATGAAAAGTGACAACATTACAACTTTCCAACAGAACTAAATAGTTTTTCTTTTCTTTTTTAACGATGGAACATTATCATATGGATACCAACAGGCTGATTGTTTATGTGTATTAATGTATATTAAGTGTCTTATTGAGCAAATCCCCTAAACCACCACTGAGGTAATGACATTGTTTTTGCCTCAGATATACAGTCACAGAAACCTCCCAAATGCTAACTTTTTGGGGGTTCATGTATTGTGACACAGTAAAAATGATCTGGTCTTTAGCAGGTTCTGAAATAAGTCAAACCCAACTTCAACTGTAAAATCCAACATACAGCAGATCCCACCAAGTTAGAAAAAAACTCACCTTCAGATGTTGTTAATCAAATGCTGTTGTGTGTTAACACAATGCCAAGAAACAACAACAGCAGCAATGACTTTAGAAGGGCAACTGTTGTTGTTCAACCATCAGGGCATTTCAATACAATTTTAATCCAGAATGTTACAGTGAATTTCAGTTTATTGTTATTCACAAATGAAAACCGCTAAAGAAAGATGTAAATCTTCCAAGGAGGGGATGTCCCAGCAAATACTCCCCAATGTCAGACCATGTTACCATCAGAGAATTGGCAATACAAAAAAAACAAAAAAAAACAAGAACTACATCTCAGACTCTACAGGCATGTTAAAAGCTGATGTTCATCTTTACAATTGAAAGAAGACTGAACAAGTTTGGAAGTTTGGGTTTACAATTTGTATCTGCATAAACCACAAAACTTCTGGAACAATATCTTCTGAACAGATAAGAGCAAAGTATAGATACTTAGCCATCATGCACATGCCATCAACAAAACATCTTATATCAGCTCTCAGCATGGTAGTGGAGGACTGATGCTCCACGCACCTTACAGTCATTGAGCCAACCACGAACTTTGTAAACCAAATTGTGAGACCATCTGTCCAGCAGCTGAAGATTGGACTAAACTGGGTCATTCAATAGCACATTGATCCTAAAACCAGCACCAACTCTATAACAGGATGATTAAAAAAGAAAAAAAATATATCAAAATGCTGCAATATCCAGTTAAAGTTCAGACCTTAACCTGACTGAAATGGTGCAGATTGACATCCTGAATGAAATGTAAGCAAACCTCAATGAACTGCAGAAATGCTGTAAAGAAAAGCAGACTGACCTTTGATAAAAAGATGATATAGTCCAACAGAAAACACAGGTTACTGTTGTTACAGGTGGCTCTACAAGCTGCTGTGGACTTCTTTAAAAGATACCGTTTCCATTTGAGCCTAATTTTTGTTTAATAAATAAAAAAGTGGAATCTGTTGAAGGTTTTTCTGAACTGGTGAAGATCAGATCATTTTTGTTGTGTTCTGATATGTAAAACCCTGAACTAAACGAGACTGGAGTTTGGTTTTTTTCTCCCATGACTGTATAGTCATTTTTTTAAACTTTCACAGCTATCACACCATTATGTTACACCATAAGTAAATTATAGCTATCTAACTTGAAATACACACTAGAATGTATGTATTGTTGCGCAGTTACTCTGTTAGTTGTAATCTTTAAAAATATCCTTCATGTTTAACTCCATCTAAACAAAATTGATAAGATAAAACTTTTGTCCCCTTATGGTGTAAAATATTTATGGTTTGGTTAAAAGCAAATCACAAGAAGCAAAGCTAATACATTAAAGTGCAACTAAATAACAAGGATTATTTTTGCAGCTAAATGCATTTATTGAAACTGAATAACAAACACAAGTATGTTTAATAGATTGTGCCACTTAGCTGCAGCAGGAAATGATTACCATGCTTCGACTCATGTTGTCATTGCTTTTTAAAGTATGTAAACTTTAATGTTTATTGTTGTCATTTTTTTTTTTCATTTTTATATATGATATGTAAGATGCATCCATGACAGTACAGTAAAATAGGCATGCGTCAGCTGCCAAAACATAAACAATTACCAGCTTTGGTGGATACTTCCACTTCATGGACAAACATAACTTTATTACATCTGTAATATGTTTTTCTCAGTTGGTTCTTGATTGTAAACATTTCATTGTTGGTCATTTGGTTGTTTTTTTTTTTGTTTGTTTTATTCACGGCAGGTACTAAGCTGTTACTGATGTGAGTGATGAATTCCTTAGAATTATTTGCTACTGTGTCTCTGCTTTTTGTTTTAACAATCTTTGCTAAATGTATCAAGTATCAACAAAGTTTGAAAAATATCATTGTGGTTCTAGTTCTTGATGGTTTTTTTTTTTTATGATAAAATAATTTACTTTAACTCTGATAATAGTACACAATCTATTTCAATAGTGAATCTCTTTGTAGTGGAAGAACACTGAGTGAAAAAGGTCTTCATAGGATAGACATTTCTTTTGTTTCTGTGTGCAATTGACTGTACAATAACATATGGGTGCTCCTGATATTGTAGGAAACAATTGTTTGTAATTCTGAAAAAAGAAGACACTCCAAGAAACTAGTTAATAGACTGAAGCCTGTATCTCCCTGGACTGTGACTGCTGGTGACAAATGGCCTTTATGACGAAGTTTCAATGTTCTTGGTTTCCTCATGTAGGTTGCAGAGCTTCGCCGTCTTATGGCTGAAATTTTGAACTTGTCAGAAAGTTTGAGAAATGTGTGACTACTATAGGAGGTCCAATGAAACTAAGTTCTGATTGACTGCAGATGAAAAAAATGAATCTGACACTTCAAGTACAACAAATCTGCAAAGCAAACCAGGATAAATTGAGGACGACTTTGGACACAGACACTTTGTAATAAACTGCAACAAGACTGTCTGAATGACATTGACACAAATATTATGATTAGAGTACAACACGTTCAAAATCATAAATTTCCATTGTCTTCTTCTCGCATCAGTCACATACGAGGGAGATACAAGCTGAGGAGACAAGTGTAATTACTAGTTTAAACAGAGTGAAGCTATTGTAAAAAAGATTTAGCTGCTTTGTGCTTTTCCCACAGAGACAAATCACAAAAATTTGTCAAATTTAAAAAATAGTGTCCTACATAGGGCAGCTGATTTGTCATAACTCGATAAAGTGTTTGGAATGTTTGAGAATAATCTCTTGGTGAGACACATGTAGACCTTACTGACACATTAAACCATCATTTGGGTGAGTTGTTGACTAACTTAAGTCGTCATAACAACACCAACCAAATATGGATGTTCATTAGAAATGGCTTTAAGTCAATGTCAAAAACCTTTTTAGCATATGTAAAACCAACAGATTTTTATCTGTGGGAGTTTATAACTTTCCTACGACTCCAATAGACTTAGTAATGTCTGTGTAGACAAGTTGTGAAGATGCGTAACTCTCCAATGTTTCCAAACATATTTAAAACCTCCTGTATTAAATAGCGTGAAGGCTAACAAATATTTTAGTTAAAGTCTCAGAATCAAAATTTAAAGGGAAAATTTTTAACCCTAACCTGGAGTAGAGTGAGCTCTGAAAGTGGCGTTATAAGACATCTTGTGTTATTGACTTGGAGCTGAAGGTAAAATAAGACCAGTTTAGTGTTTCTACTCCCTGACTTGTTTCATGAAAAACACACATTTTAAATAGGCCAACACACACACAAAGACACATTCAGTCCACATCTATGTGCTAGATATACACTCTCACATACATACATACACACACATAGGGTTGATGCATATGTGAAAAAGTATTCAAGCAGTGGCAACTAGAGTTTCTTTGAAAGCGAGTGCAGATGTCTGGAAGAAAAGAGAAAATGACAATATTAGGATTTTGCGCAAAATATTTAAAGGCACAGAAACTCTAAGAATGTAGTGATTTTCTTCATGACTATTCATTCAAATTTATAATTCTATTATACCATATTTGCTATAAAGTTGGTATCCTGATACACCACTGCTAAGGCCACCCATCCATGCGATAGGAAAATTAGAGGAAAAAAAAAATATATATATATATACACATATACTGTATATATATATATATATATATATACAGTGGGGCAAAAAAGTATTTAGTCAGCCACCAATTGTGTAAGTTCTCCCACTTAAAAAGATCAGAGAGGCCTGTAATTTTCATCATAGGTATACCTCAACTATGAGAGACAAAATGAGGAAAAAAAATCCAGAAAATCACATTGTCTGATTTTTAAAGAATTTATTTGCAAATTATGGTGGAAAATAAGTATTTGGTCACCTACAAACAAGTAAGATTTCTGGCTTTCACAGACCTGTAACTTCTTTAAGAGGCTCCTCGGTCCTCCACTCGTTACCTGTATTAATGGCACCTGTGTGAACTCGTTATCAGTATAAAAGACACCTGTCCACAACCTCAAACAGTCACGCTCCAAACTCCACTATGGCCAAGACCAAAGAGCTGTCAAAGGACACCAGAAACAAAATTGTAGACCTTCACCAGGCTGGGAAGACTGAATCTGCAATAGGTAAGCAGCTTGGTGTGAAGAAATCAACTGTGGGAGCAATTATTAGAAAATGGAAGACATACAAGACCACTGATAATCTCCCTCGATCTGGGGCTCCATGCAAGATCTCACCCCGTGGGGTCAAAATGATCACAAGAACGGTGAGCAAAAATCCCAGAACCACACGGAGGGACCTAGTGAATGACCTGCAGAGAGCTGGGACCAAAGTAACAAAGGCTACCATCAGTAACACACTACGCCGCCAGGGACTCAAATCCTGCAGTGCCAGACGTGTCCCCCTGCTGAACCCAGGACACGTCCAGGCCCGTCTGCGGTTTGCTAGAGAGCATTTGGATGATCCAGAAGAGGATTGGGAGAACATCATATGGTCAGATGAAACCAAAATAGAACTTTTTGGTAGAAACTCAACTTGTCGTGTTTGGAGGGGAAAGAATGCTGAGTTGGATCCAAAGAACACCATACCTACTGTAAAGCATGGGGGTGGAAACATCATGCTTTGGGGCTGTTTTTCTGCAAGGGGACCAGGACGACTGATCCGTGTAAAGGAAAGAATGAATGGGGCCATGTATCGTAAGATTTTGAGTGAAAACCTCCTTCCATCAGCAAGGGCATTGAAAATGAGACGTGGCTGGGTCTTTCAGCATGACAATGATCCCAAACACACCGCCCGGGCAACGAAGGAGTGGCTTCGTAAGAAGCATTTCAAGGTCCTGGAGTGGCCTAGCCAGTCTCCAGATCTCAACCCCATAGAAAATCTCTGGAGGGAGTTGAAAGTCCGTGTTGCCCAGCGTCAGCCCCAAAACATCACTGCTCTAGAGGAGATCTGCATGGAGGAATGGGCCAAAATACCAGCAACAGTGTGTGAAAACCTTGTGAAGACTTACAGAAAACGTTTGACCTCTGTCATTGCCAACAAAGGCTATATAACAAAGTATTGAGATTAACTTTTGTTATTGACCAAATACTTATTTTCCACCATAATTTGCAAATAAATTCTTTAAAAATCAGACAATGTGATTTTCTGGATTTTTTTTCCTCATTTTGTCTCTCATAGTTGAGGTATACCTATGATGAAAATTACAGGCCTCTCTGATCTTTTTAAGTGGGAGAACTTACACAATTGGTGGCTGACTAAATACTTTTTTGCCCCACTGTATATATGTATATATATATATTTTTTTTTTTCCTCTAATTTTCCTATCGCATATATATATATAGATAGATACATAGATAGATAGATAGAGAGAGAGAGAGAGAGAGAGAGAGAGAGAGAGAGCGAGCGAGCATAACAGGGGAGCTGATGTGCAATTGGGCTTAAAAAGGTAAAAAAAAAAAAAAAGCAAAAAACTGGGCTCAGTAGTAGCCTCATCCTTTATTTTTTTGTCTGACTACTGTTTGCATTTATCAAGTCTGCATCAAACACCCGACGATACCAACATTAAAGCAGTATTAAATAACTTTTCCCCTTTCGTAAACAACCATTGCTTGAACCAGTGTTCTGTCAAAACATGCTACCTGTTGTGATGTCTGCACACGTGCCATTCATATTTTTTGTTTCTATATTTTTCCACAAATACATTTTACCTATATAAATGAAATGCTCGCAGGACAGGAACACTAAATATGATGCGAATTTTACTTTTTTGCATTATCAGAACGACAGGCAAATGTTTGGACACACCCAGAGGAAAAGGACCCAACAACGGCCGATAAGGACCCAGAGAGCTTTTATAAAGAAAATATCAGGAAAGGATCATAAAAAATACACTTAAATAATTAACAGGACACACTCACCATAAACAAGAATACTGTATAAACTTCCAATGACATCTCGTTATGAAGTAAGTTGTCAATTCGTACTATGGCAGCTTTTTCATCAGGGCAGCATAAATCACCAGAACACCACTTCCGCCTGCGACCCGAATTATTGCAATTGTTGTAAAGCCATTGGAAGGTCCAGAGTGTCCACTTAGACAAGTTTTTATAGTGACTTAAAGTTTTAAAAGTTATTTTGTACTGCTTCAAGTTAAATTTCCTTCATTTATTTATTTGTGCTTCAAACGCGTTTATGAAAACAAGCCTAATGTCTATATAAAGTTTGCTTCAAATTGACTTTTTTTATTGAAAAAAATGTAGCTGTTGCAACACATAATGCTCAATAACAGTTCAACTGACAGGAAAAGGAGTTTACCGGATGGAGTGTTGGAAGTGAAAGCTCCAGAGATGCCGGTTCAGCTAATTGATTTAGCTATGGAAGTCTATAAAAGGAAAAAAAAAAAAGAGAAAACACAACACAAGAATAAAACAAGTAAGCTAGTGAGTGGATTGAGGTTTAAAAACATTTGCTCTGTGATTTTGCGCAATGCATCTGTAAACAGATAATGGATAATGCATTACAGAACCAGTGTTTTACATTCCCTGCAAATCTTGACAATTTGGTTATGTATGAAAAACTGTGTGATTTGCCCATTATTCCAAACTTATTGATTTCATAGAGGCCAAGGCGCATGACTCTGGTAGTTTATACTAACAAATTTGTTTTTCCAGGTTTAAGAATTGTGTAGATGTTAGTTGTATTGGTTTATGTTACTGTATGTAGCAAGTGATGAGGTGGGATGGTGAGAGTAAAATCAAAAATGACATTCTGTTTGCAAGTGAAATATTCCAGAACAGGTGCTGCAAAGCAAACAACTACAAACTAAAACAAGAATAGTTGCACTGCATGGAGAAAAGCAGTCACACCTGAGAATGACACCAACAGGTTCTGTGTTCAAATACTTTTTTCCATACAGAGATCATTTTGATATTGAGCCTTTGTTTCTAACTAATTATTTATGCTAAAATCTCTTACTTGGTTCCCTCCTCTGCAACAGCTTCGGGCTCCAGTTTTCCCTCCTCCTCCATCTTTTCCTCCGATATCAGTTCTTGTTTCCTGTGCCGCCGGAGACATTTCACCACCACCATTGAAAGGATTAACAAAGCCAGTGCCCCTCCCACTGATGCCCCAATAGCCACTGCGATGGTTGAATCTCTCGGAGGGGGAACTGAGGAAAGAGAGGAGACAAGAGGGTTAATTATTTTTGTAGACAAAGAATTGGAGACATGTGCTAAAAGCTCTGCTGGGATGATTAAATGAAGAGGGAAGAAGGTAAGTGTGAGTGAGTTAACCTGTCTCAACTGTGTTCTTGAGCTAGCTTAAGTGTGTGTGAGAAAGAGAATAGTGGGAAAGATTATGGACCAAGTTCAACCTCATGTTGCACATTGATAAATAAAAAGGCTGACTCTTCTAAAGGAATATTTCATACATCTCATTAGTTAAAATAACTAGAAATCATGTGGAAACATCCTTGTGCAAACAAAAAAATGTTTTAGAATTTGAATTTGCAATTGAAGCTGTATCTCCTTTTACACCTATCTGCTTGAGGAATTCAAGTTTGCACATAACTAGAAATAAATGTGTGTTTGGTGAAATAAAAGTGCAGAAGAAGAAGGAAAAGACAAAAAGGAGAGTGCATCCCTAAAGCAAAGGGTTTAACCAGCTTGTATCTCATTGGATTTTGAGTATTGGTGATTCGTTAGAGACGTACCATTGTAGGACATACCATTGTGGGAAAACAAGAACATTTTCGGTTAGAATCACAGTGAATTGGTACTTGTGCAGGTCAGTAGTCTCAGCACATTGAGAAACAGGCTTTAGAGAGAGCGATCCTTTGTGTTTTGGTAGAAAGAAGCATCAGTGTCTTACGTTCGGTGACAACGTTGAACCGAATGACGCCACGTCCCGGGGTACGATCAGGTGGATTTCTCACATAGCAGGTGTAAATCCCCTCATCTTCGAGTTGAACATCTGACAGAGTGATGGACAAGTCATTCTTGTCTAGGTTTCCAGAAAACACCACCCGGTCCCCAAAACGGTTTGAAGGATGTAGCTGCATTTTTTTTCTCGAGTATGTCATGAACTGTAGAGAAAAACAAGATATTTAGAACTGGCTTCAACCTTAAACTTAAAAGTTTCTGAATTAATTAAGAACTTGTTAATTTATGACATATTCAGGCTTTTTACCATCTCCTCTGTGTCGTTAACGGATTCTTGGTAAGTCCAATTCATGCCAAACTTTGTCAGGTCAATCTTATAGCAGGAAGTGAAGGTGCAGTGGATTGTGACCGTTGTTCCATTAAGTGCATTAATGTTACTGGCCACCAGCACCTCCATGCATGAACATCCTGTAGAAATATATAAATAAACAAACTTAGGTTTTGCTAGAAAAAGCAAGACTGACTGACTCACTTAGTGAATACAACAGCTGATGAATCAGAGGTTTTTTTTACTATGTGTTTTGGTGGTTGTCAGAGGATCCAGTGGTGCCAGTAGCAAGTAGACCTTAAAACTTAAGCTTGAATAGTGCTGCTAGGTAGTACAGTTGATAAATGTTGTTCCCTTTCAGAAAGAAGCTCTTGGAGTTCTCGTTAGACATGTTCAATTCAGTTCAGTCAGTCAATCATTATCTATACCTGCTTATTCCCATTCAGGGTCATAGGGAGCTGGTGTCTATCTCCAACAATCATTGGGTGAGAGGCGGGGTTACACCTGGACAGGTTGCCAGTCTACCACATATAAACAGACAACCACACACACTCACACCTAGGGACATTTTAGACCAATTAACCTCATGCATATTTTTGATCTGTGGGAGGAAGCTGGAGTCCCCAGAGAAAACCTCGACATCTACAGGGAGAACATGCAAACTCCATGCAGAAAGGTCTCAGCCTGGATTTGAACCCAGGACCTTCTCCCTGCAAGGCACCAAGAAGCTGCAAACTCCACCACCGTGCAGCCCTCAATTCATTCAATTCAATTCAACTTTATTAGTTTCCAAAGACAAATTATATGCTGTAGTATATCATTTTTTTTCTTAGGAGAGTCATTATAGAGGGTTCTACCTGTAAACAGGAAGGAAAAAAACAGGGAAAAAAAAAAGACATACTACATGTTAGGTTAATTGAGATTTCCAAATTGGCCTTAAGTGTAAGTGTGTGTGAATGTTCATCGGGTATGTGTCTGTATGATGGACTAATGAGCTGTACATAGTGTACCCTGTCTATTGCCCAACAAAAAGTCCTTGGTTAGACTTGCAGCTGTAGCTTTTCTGTATGGAGCTTGCATGTTCCCCCTGTGTTGTGTTGGTTTTCTCTGGGTACTTTAGTTTCTTCCTACAGATCAAAAATGATCTGAGATGAATCAGCAATTCTAAACTGACCCTAGGTGTGGTTTAGAGAGTTGCTTGTTTCTTTTTGGCCCTGTGATAAACTGGTGACCCATCCAAACTGTCCTCTGCTTCTGACCCCATGACTGCAGGAGATGGACAGACAACCTTGTGTCTGTTAGATTTAACATGAACTTTCTGAGCTATTTGAACTCATTTAAATTTGGTCTAAACTTTAGCATGACACCATAAAAATACACCAAATACAATAAAATATGATAAAATTATTATTTAAGTTGAATGAGTTTCTTCCTCCAAGGAAACTTTTTTCCACTCAGCATGGATTCACCCCCTCATGATATCCTTGCTGAAAATGGGAGTGTGTGTTTGTGCAATTGGACTCTGCACCAATCTCTCCTCTGCAGTCGAGTGTTTCTGGCTCTCTTCCCACTGCTGCTGCACCACTCCACAGGCCTGCATCTCTGCACCATTCACACACACACACACACACACACACTTTCTACAGCTCTGCTTAATACATATAGTTTGCACATAAAACATTGTATATATGTGTGTACAGTCCTCAAAAGTCAGTGTGGAACATTACCTACTCCTTGCTCAATCTCTCACACCAACATGGATACACATTATCAGTGGTAAGATCACCCCCCTTAACTGTGCTATGGCAGTGTCATCCCTGCAAACTGACCTCCACGCACTTAACAGCAGAACATGTGATGAAACAATCTCTGTCACACTTGGGCACTGCAGACGTATGTCTGTTACAGTCAGTTGTGCACAGATATACAGCATTGGAACCCGTTTCGTACGGACTCCTGCTGACTCAGCAGCCACATGGCTAGTGACAAAGAGAGGCAAATGCAGAGACTTCCCTACAGATGAAATACTGCAGTGAATCACGCTCATGTAACTCCTCCCTCTTTTTGCCCCTCCCTTTTCCTCTCTCCCATCGTCATCTACCTCTCTGGCCTCCTTTCACACCTAATTTCAAGAGGTTTCTAAGCCATGTACTAACTCAAGCCACTGTGTCTGCTGATCCCTTGTAATGCAAGTTCCAGGAGGTAAGAAGATAAAACAGAGAAAAGGTGTGCAATATCGTCTTTCCTGCCATGAGTAGTCATGGATTTATTGTTATGTTTATTAGTGAAAATAATGAAGCATTCGCCCGATGAACGCAGCAGATAGACACCAGCTGCCCATGACTCTGAATCGGAATAAATGAGTATGATGGATGGATGGATGGATGGATGGATGGATGGATGGATGGATGGATGGATGGATGGATGGATGGCTGGATGGATGATTACAAAAAAAGGTCAACTGACGTAATTGCAGGACATTAAATAATCCTTGTTTGTCTGACAAAGACAAGCTAAATGTTTTAATGGCTGTTGTCTTGGTTCAGCTGTTACTGTAAACTTGGAGTAAATGCTCCAGACTCAGTCTGGGGTCTTTACTGAAGGCCCCATCTCACAGGAAGAGAAATATCCATGACATACATGACTTATGACACAATTACCTTGGACTGTGTCAGTGTCCAGCTATGTGCCAGAAGATCCCATCACACTAGCATGATGCAGCTGCGCGATAGGATCTTAGCCTTGGCCTGAGACCAGTGTGGCCAGTCCTACTTCTGACTGACAACCAAACACGTTTATTGATATGCTGCAACTACTGGTTCCACGTCCTGTCAGGACCCCAATACTCCACCACCACATTGATAAACCCCAACCTGAGCGTCGCAACAGATGTCTTGTGTGCTTAAAAAAGCCCTTAAGGACTTATTATACTTTGCCTCACCATATGTTCTTAACACAAGCCTGATGACCTTGCCAAGACCTTACAGAGGTCTCAGCAAGGTCGGCAAGTACTAAATAACTTTTCCACAGCAATGTCTCAGAAAGCCGTTGCTCGAACCGGTGTTATGTTGAAATATGCAACCTTTTGAGATGTGCTACAGATTCCTTCTGCACATGTCTTTACAATGTCTTTACATTGTCAGAATGGCAGGCAAATGTTTGGACACACCCAGAGGAAAAGGACCCAACAACGGGCGATAAGGACCCAGAGGGCTTTTATAACGAAAATATCAGGGAAGGATCATAAAAATACACTAAATACATAAACAAGAATACTTTATAAACTTCCAATGACATTTCGTTATGAAGTAAGTTGTCAATTCGTACTATGGCAGCATCATTCATCAGGGCAGCATAAATCATCAGAACACCACTTTCAGCTGCGACCTGAATTACTGAAGTTACTTAGTCCATTGTAAAGCCATCAGAGGCGCACAGAGTGTCTAATATGAAGATAAACATGTTTTTGGTGAGTATCCACTTATACAAGTTTCAAAACTGTAGCTTAAAGTTTTTTTAATTTATTTTGTATTGCTTTAATACCATTAGAACCAATTTCTAAATTTCTTTTAGTTTTATAAATTGTTTATATACTTTCAGACTTTTTTTTCCCCACTTTGCTCATAGCTACATACGGTTCCACTCAATATGTTGTAATCTGCTTTATTTCAAACTGGAAAATTACAGATTTTTAAGTTTCAGGAGAAATTCAGCTACATGGTGTAGTTCAATAAGCAACATTTTAGATTTTTAGGTTTTCTTCCTCTTTGTGTCTGTTCTCCTGTGTAGAAATATCTGCTGTGCAAATATATAAACAAATTATATAAGTCCAAAAATACAATTAAAGCGCGCTAAGTAGATTTTTTTTCAACAAAAAGATGCTCTTAGCTGGAAGTGTTTTAGTAAACATTCCAGTATTGATTTAACTCATTCCAATTTCTGTGGAATCCATCAATATAATGCAAGAAAAATAACACTAGAAGTCCTAATCAAAAAAACGCTAAGTATCTAAAAGAGATTTTAGAAGAGATTTTAAACATGAATATTTATTCCTTTTTCCTGTCTATCCTTTACATGAACTCAGTGGTATAACTACAATGTCACAAAATTTTAACTATAACTGCAGTTTCATTGGCTGCTGAAATGACAAGGTTAGCTGTTGGGGCTGATGATAAAAATTTGTAGCTATGTCAGTTAATCTTATCTGTGTTTTGCAGACCAACTCACAGGGTTGTATTAATGAGAAGTTGTGTCTTTGCTAGATGTTTCTGATGCTTTTGTGTTGCACTTGTTTTAAACACAGTATTTCACTCCCAGCTATTAACATATAAAATCCTGTTCATGGCCATTTTGGGATTTTGTAATTTTGGAGCAAGAGTAGAGACACGGGGTTGAAAACCCTGCTTACTCACCAGCACACCATAGTGGTTTTACAGCATCAAATTACAGCTGGACATACAAAATTCCATATTTGAACATACAGAAAGAAGATAAGAATTATTACTTAGTCCTAGTCTATGTCTAGAAAAAATATGGTTGACTCATATTTTCATGTTTTAATCAGGAAAATGTTTGATTCCTGTTACATGATGGATGGGACTTAAAGGTGGTATATGGAAGATTTTCATTAAAAGCAGCTGGTGCTGTGGAGTCTGCAGGTCAAGCAGCTGGATGCACCGGGGATATGTGGTAATTATAAACCTTATTTGCTTGCTGTAGGGGGTTTCCCATGTGACGAGCAAGTTCTGTGTCTAAAGTTTTAATAGTAACTATTAGCAGCTAGCTAACACGTAGCTACATGTTGCTGAAGTGGAAGAACTTCAGGCCACTTTTTCGACTGGAAGACACACAATGGAGGATTTTATTGCTTTTTTTATTTTATCGGATAAGTGGGGCCTGCAGGATGGTGTGTGAAGAGCACAGAGGATCTTAAGAGGGACTGCAGGAAGTTTTGGAGCCACGGTGCAACTGTGAACTGTTTGCCACGTACTGAATCGATGACTGAGCTTCAAACAGGTAGGAGCTGCTTTTATCAGAGTCAGTGTGTGATCAGCGGGACTGGAGAGCATGATTAGTGAGCTGAACTCATAATATTTTATTGTTCTGCTCGGATCGGGGATCAGAGTGGGTTTGGTGAGGAATATTGATCGATCTGAGCATCAAAGCGCGCACGCGCGCGGGGGGTGGTTAATGAGCCTGGCACCCAGATGGCAGAAGACTTTGTGCCGTGGTATTCTGTTCCAAGTTCCATATACCACCTTTAAAACTTTTTCTGGAAGCAGCACTAAGAGGTGCTTGTGTTATTCTGGCATCAAATTCCATGTTACATTTTGATATTTATGGTCTAAAGCTGGATTCATACTAATGCAGCTCTGATGTGTCGGAGACACGCACCGCCATGATACAACGTCATATGGGCTCTCCAACTGCCTCGGATGGTCGGTTGGAGTCACGCTCTATTTTCTAATTTTCCGACGGCCGCGTCGGATGACGCACGTCTGTGATTGGTCAGCCAAACAACCCAACATCATTTCCGGCAAAACGTAGCTTCCCTTTACTAAAAACAACGCGAGTGTTGACAGTCTAAAAGACACATTTTTCCGCATTAAAAGAGGTCTGAAGGACAGCAGTGGCGATGCCGGTGGTCCCTGCTTTTTATTTGTTCCTCTCATGGTTGGAACACACAAAAACCACCGGGAGACCTCTGAGTAAGGAACATGCCTCCTGCTCCTGCTCCTGGCAGAGAATTTCTTTGCAACAGGGTCGGGGTAGTATGAACAGAAACTGTCTCCGCTGTACGCAGCCGTGTCGGAGAACATCTGCCTTTGCGTTAGTATGAATCCAGCTTAAGTTTCCAGCATGCTGCATTTACTGATATTTTTAACTAACTAAATATCCTACAATATGGCAACTAATGTGCAGCGTAGTGAGCAAGGTGGCTATAAACAAATGTTCTGTTCCATGTCCTCAAGTCTCCTCCGTTTTATTATGAATTATTGACTACCACTTCTGTTAGAGTCATAAAGTCAGACTGTTTTAAGGTACACTTTACAGATAAATACATTTTGAAATGTCAAACAGTGCTCACTGAGTTCATTAAAGAGCACACTTGTGAAAGCTCCTGATACTTTTCTGCTGGCTAGTATGGTGCATTCCACTTGTCCCATAATCCTGTGGAGACATTCAAATACATATAGCAGAACTATCAACCCATCAAGAAGCCTGCTCATCGTCTTGAGTAAATATTGATTTCCACTTTTTTCAATAGATCTGCTCAGATATTTTGCAGAATCCCTTCCCTCTCCCTTCCAGCAGTGAGGAAGAATTCTCCCCCTATGAACATTGATGGTGGAAAAAAAGCCTTAAACTGAATATACTGAATATCTCTTTTGTTCTTTTGGGAGAACAACTGGCATGACTGTTGAAAAGTATGTTGATCCCACTGAAACCATGGGGTGTTTTTAACTGTGTCAAAGGAACATACTGTGTAGCAAAGGCAGATATTTTTTTGAATCCTGAATTTCTTATTTATTAGACAAGTTTCATTTGAGAACATTGAAATATTTCTCTTGATTTAATTGTCCAAAATACAATGTTGTTGTTAAATTGTAATTTTGACTCAATTTTTAGACAATTTCTCTTTTTTTCTTTTGACATTTTGTCGTGTTATATATTCCCTGAAATAAATGTTTTGCTGTCCTGTGATAGACTGGAGCCATGTCCAGGTGTAATGTGCCTCTCGTCCAGTGACTGCTGGAGAGAGACACCCGCTCGCCGTGAGCCTGTACAGAAACAAGTGGGTACAGAAAATGACAGACTGTTTTTGCTGCTCCTCATCTCATAGTGCTGCTGCCCTCTAGTGCTTCATTACATGAACTGCAATGAGGAAACTTCTGAGCAATGTTCCACCCAACTATTTTCTATCCTGTTGATCCTGTTGCTGGTACCTGAAGCAACTATTGGGTGAGAAGCAGAGTAAATCCTGGACAGGTTGCCAGTCTACACTCTCAGAAATAGATACGAGACAAGAGCATTTTTGTACCTATAGGTAATTTTTTTTTAAATGTTCCCTCAACAGTACAATATTGGTCTTTAAAACAGTCAGAAATGCCCCTTAAGTGTTCAAATTGATATAAAGTACAAATTTGTACCATTTCAACTGCACCTGCAACCCTGGTCAAGGTTGGTTAATCTCCATTTTATTAAATTTCATCCATCATTTTCAATATTATGTTTCAGAATGTTGATTTTAGACTTCAAAATGTGGCATAATTTTACGGTTTTAGTGGAACAACTTCATAAGGTACAAAAATGGACCTGGACTACAGGGTACACCCCCAGCGACAAGAATTTGTACCCTTCTTGTCGCTGGGGGTGTACCCTGTAGTCCAGGTCCAGTTTTGTACCTTATGAAGTTGTTCCACTAAAACAGTAAAATTATGCCACGTTTTGAAGTCTAAAACCAACATGTAAACCAATAATAAAACATAAAACATAATATTGAAAATGATGGATGAAACTTAATAAAATGGAGATTAACCAGCCTTGACCAGGGTTGCAGGTGCAGTTGAAATGGTACAAATTTGTACTTCATATCAATTTGAACACTCTGGGGCATTTCTGACCTTTTAAAGACCAATATTGTACTTTTGAGGGAATATTTTAAAACAATTTACCTACAGGTACAAAAATGTTCTTGTCTCGTACCTCTTTTTCTGAGACTGTATCACAGGGTCAGCAGAGACAAACAACCACACACACACACACACACTCATTCCACTTACATGTTTTTGGACTGACAGAGAAAAATGGAATACATGAAGAAAACCAACACATAAACAGACTGAACACCAAAGTTCCTGTTGAAATATCCCCAACAAGGCCCAACATCCCTAAAACCCTTATTACTCTGACCACTTCATCCAAATTCTATACTGCCTTATTGAACCAGGAAACATAATTACTATAATTAAAATATAATTAATGCTTCTCCTTCCTTGAACGGTACGAGCGCACCACGGATGTTGTATTAGCTTTAATGAGATGCATCTTATAAATTATGAAGGTCAAAATGCTGGAAGACAGAAAACAATCAGAAAGTACTCAGAACTTCTTTAATAGCAATGTAACAACATCAACGTATAGGCTACACACATACTGTTCATGTGTGAACAACGTTGTTCTCACCACATTCTGTTGGTGCTCTTAATTCCTTCACACCTATTTCTGTTTAGTAATTTGCTCTCTCTGTTTCTGGATGTATAAGATCAATTTGTTTTCAGTCTGATGTTGCCATGTTGTCTTCTGTCCCATGTCCTCCAGTTTCTTGTTCTCCCGGCCGGGGTTTTAGAGCAAGTTGTTTTTTCATGGCCACGTCAGCGCTTTGTTTTGTGCTAAATAAAAACATTTTCTTTAAAGCTGGAGTGCGTAACTTTTACATGTCCGTGGATGTCCGTTTCAGCCAAGCCACTATCAGAGGAGATGACACAATGCAGATTAAGCCGATCGGCTCCTCAAACATCTCACGGTATTTTTCAATATATATCATTTTTACTTTGCGTGTCGACTGCGACATTCCCGCGCTGTCGCACATGAAATTACGTCTTTTATGTCACAACAAGAAAAATAATAAGAAATAGAACGCAGTGTCTCGTAGCAGCCGGCAGAATGAAGGTCGACATGGCGGAGAATCCAAATAAACAGCCGAGAGACACTTATCGGGAAGTGGATCCTACCACGAAAAAAAAAAAAATTCCTGGACGTTCGGCAGAGGGACTATTGGCTAAGAAGGAAAGTGACCGAAGGAGAAGGCAAACGCGAATTTGTATCGGCGTCGCTTTCCTCGGTGGAGAGAAGAGATCTGGCTGATGTTCAGGGGTGCATAAGTGGTCCGCAGGTCCGCACACACTGTCAAAATATAAAATGCGCACCAGATGAAACCCAGAGCGCCGAAGTTCCAGCTGATCAGCTGATTCTGTCTCTATCTGTGTCAGTTTGTGTCTGTCAGTTTGTGTCTGTCAGTTTGCCAGTGTAACGGTTTTTCAGTCAGTCAGATCAGTGTAGCTGACTGCAGGATTCTGCATCGTGTCAAAACTGAAAAAATTCACTGAATAAGACAAATAGATCATTGTGGCCCCAACAGCTGACTAATAAATTTCAACACCAAACTGTTAAATGTAGATTAAAGTGAACAATCAAACCTGTAAACAATCCAACCTGAACTCTGAAGGTTTTTTTACCAGTATTTTTATATTTTACTGGTTTCTCTTGATTTTTTCAACAATGAAATGATATTTATTGAAACAAATATAGAGCCAGGTAAAGTAAACAGACTGAATTTGAAGCTTGATTAAGACAGATACCGGTTGGAATAACAACGGCAGAGATAAAGCGGTGGCAGCTGGGCTTACGTCATATGGAAGCGCCAGCTTTATTGTTGTAATGACGCAAAAATTCCGCTAGGGGGCGACAGAAGTTACAAAAGTTACGCACTCCAGCTTTAAGTTTATTCCTGAGGATTCTCCTGCGCTTTGGGTCCAACCTTCACCCCCATACCATGACACATTTATTTCTTTCTCTACAGAAAATATTTGGTTTGATCTCTGAATGAGTACCTTCATTGTGTAATGTTTTTAATGTGAACATTTTTACCATTTTTTTTTTTTTGCTTCTTAACTTGAATTCTTGGAGTTATTATCAACATTATCATCAAAACTACAACTACTTCTACTATTAATAAAACATTAATACATTTTTATTATTGTTATTATTTTTATGAATAATAAAGAAGATCTGACTTTCTGAATCAAGTATATTCTACACAACTAAAAATAAAGCAGGGCCTATTAAGAGTAAATGTTGATCTTAAAATTGTAAACTATAGGTTGACCTTTACAGTACTATAATTCATTCAAATAAATAAGAATAAAACCATGTACATGAACAACCACAAACGACGAATTTGTCACTTGCTGTGACGTATCCGTTCAATGATTAAACGTCACCATGAAACGATGAATCCCCTCGTCATATAGAACCGAGCAAATTGGCTCGCGCACCTCCACACGCACACGCACTTCTTCCACCCTCCAACCTTGTTTTCAATCTGAGAAAAGGGAGGGTGACATGAAACAGCTAAATAAATAAATAAATCACACACACACCGCGCGCCTGGGCCTCGTCAAACTGTGAAAATGATGGTTTTATCGCTTATCTCGTCTGACAGCCCATTAAACCCTCTCAGCCACCTCCCATCCTTCAGCCCTTCCTTCCACAATGAGATACGAGGGAAAATAAAACAACAAGCCTAAAATTTGATCCGCGCCTCAATGACTGAGGATATTGATCGGTTTGGCTGTTTTGTGTCTTACCAGAGAGCGACAGCAGCAGCAGCAGCGCAGCGCTCACCACGGGAACGCCAGACCTCCTCTCCTGCGCGGCCGGAGACATTTTTCCTCGTCTCCTCCTCAAATCTCTTACAAAACACGTCTATTGAGATACTGATAAAATTCCTATGTCTGTTAAAATGTATTCTTATTTTTTTTTTGTTTTGGTTTGTTTTTTTTTAGAGGCAGGATATGGCTGGCAGTGTCTCTAGCGTTAATATGATGGTTGATCTTATGGTTGTCGGTTTGTTGACGACGGAGGGCAGGACAGAAAGCATAAGACAGATGTTAAGATGGAGGATTTCTCCTCCTCTTAAAGGTTCGATACAGTAATGTGAATTCAAATGCATAAACGGTCATTATAAAAAAGGATGAATTAAATGTTGCAAAAATAACTATAGTACATATTAGTTACGGTTTACTGTACAGAAATTTCATAGTAACTCAAGTTGGATTATAAAACAACAATTTTTTAATGGTATGTTGAAACAAATGTTATAACGGACTTATTTCCTACGCAAGTTAGAGCCGCTTCTCTTTTGTGCAACAAACTGAAAACAGTCTTGCTATTTTCTATTTGAAAGAAATTATTAAACAGAATCAGGTAATCGTTCAGAGAAACCAAAAATTAAACACAGCCCATCCCAAATCTTCCCCATCCTTCCTGGGTGAGAAGCAGAAGCAGAGCTCAGCCCTATCAAATAACGGTACGGTGGAACAGAGGCGGTAATAGGATCTTGTACTATTGAGGGCTTTTCCCGTTCAATATATTACAAGAAACTGCAGCAGCGGGTCATTCAGACGCCCTCTGCTGGGCAGCAGAAGAAACTGCAGCAGTGGGTCATTCACCACAGTTTCAGATAAAATTCAGCTCTTTACACTTGATTTCAATGGCTAATATTAAATTACATTTATGTTTTCAAACTGAGAAAACAATTAAACTCTAAACCAGGGGTGTCAAACTCCAGGCCTCGAGGGCCACTATCCTGCATGTTTTAGATGTTTCCCTGTTTCTACACACCTGATTCAAATGAACAAGTCGTTAACAGGCTTCT